>JBBPCY010000032.1:20361941-20376615 GCA_037974405.1 Brachyalestes nurse | reverse complement strand
TTCCTAACTCGAGATAAGATAGGATTCCTAAATTCAGTTAGGATTTGCTTCTGTAATACCAAATTGAAAAAAAATCCTATCTTAAATCGTCCTATCTTAACTTTATACTTAAGATAGGAAGTTTCTGTAATACGGCCCCAGGTCTATACAGTCAATTTAGTTTTTGGCCTGTATTGAGTCTATACAGAAAATAAAGGATGGAATGAACAAGACTGAGCAGGACTTACACTATGAATATACTGTAGTTTACAGTTTGCAAAGATCTGTCTATCAAAGAACAACATGCTTTTGGTGTTGTTGGTGATAATGACAACTTCAAATGGTTAACATTGTTTTCTTTCAATTTTCAAATGTAATACGTTCGTCAACTAACTGCTCACATCCTGAAAACAATACCCCGTATGGAGACTGGTGAGAGTTTTTCGGGTTGGTTTCATTCCATCTCTTCACTGCCATACAAGCTGAGGGCTGCCAGGATCTAAGATGGCTGAAGGATAGCAGTGAAAAGAAGTAGTCTGTGCATTAGTGCCTGATAGATAGGCAGAATGAGAAGTGTAGAGGAAGGCATGATGGCTGAAGTTTGGAATGGCACATTTTCCTGCAGAAATATCAGAGCAATCACCAGATGGAGGGGCAGGGAGTGACAGTGCGCTGGTCTGAAGAGACAGACTGCAGCAGAGGAGAACAGACGACGAGACAAAGAGAGGCTGGGCAAGAGAGGTGGGAGGCAAGGAAGTGAGAGTTAAATTAAGGAGAACGGAAAGCTGAGAAATTGCAACAAAAGGTTGCTGTTAACTTCTGTGACAAAATGTCACTGAAAAAGCTCCAGCTTAATTTTGACCTGGGGTGATTTTAGTCATTTCTTTCGCTCTTTTTTTACAGACACATGGTCGGTCAGAAGTGTTTTATTAACCTACCTTGTACCTACACTGACTGGACATTTTATTAGGTACAACAGCCGTGTTTGTGCATTATAGCTTGTGCCGATTATAGTCCTCAAAAATCCATTGCTTATTCTCAGAATCATCCAAAATAATAGTTATCTTTTATAATCAACCAAAATTTTACACGTTTCTCACAGCAGTTCAAAATATGCAGTAGATGGCAACCGTATATTAAGAGTCATTGGAAGTATAGCTGTGTTACTATGGAAGCCACACTTGTGGACATTCAACATTTGTGAAACTTTTATATAGACATTAAAGGTGTAATGAAATAGAATTTTTGGCTTTAAGCCTTTAAGGTTTTTATTTTAGTATGCTGTAGTTGCTCCTGATTAGTGATATTCTTACGTTAGGCTGATATTTCTTGTGCAAGTATCACATCACTTACACATTTGATATACAGTATACTTTGAGATACAAATTATGTGACTTAGTCTATGAAAGACAAAGCTTCTCAGCACTAAATATAGAATTAAATACCAACATAATGAACAACACTTGAATAATCTGAGAAGATATTATTTGGACAGTGGACCATTATCAGCACAGCATTGACACTGAGAGTGGCATGTGTTGTCTGTCAGAGGCAAACTGTACATGTACAGGTCAGTGTTTAGATGCACCTACCTTCTTGGTACAGTCTATAGCTCATTCCATTCCACACACAAATTGTGTTAGTCATTCTCTTCATGAGTAATCACTTTCTGCTGGCTGGATATTTTTGGCTGGCAGACTGTGACACTGACATCTGTAAAAACTCCAGTGCTGCTGATGTTCCAACACATAATTCAAGGAACCCACTGAGCATACCTTATTCATGGCTACCTTTTGTATCACCACTCCAATATTAAAGACTTGGCTTTTTGTCTACACTCAATATATTACAGGTCCAAGTTGGCACCACAAAATTTGCTGCTTCTGTTTCAGCACCTCAAACCTGTGGTACCTACAGTTACTGCAGATAATTACTGAACCTGTCAGTATGGCGTGTCATTTTCAGAACAGCTTGAAATTTTCTGTCTTGACCTTCATGCATAGCTTATTATTTCATTATGTGAGAGCCACTTAATTGTGACCAATTATCTCAGACTAAATGTAGGCAGCTTTGTCGAGCATGACCCTGCCTTGTTCTGGTGGGCATTTAAGAGTTTCTGTGCTGTTAATAACCTGTGAAAAGTAATGATAAGGAGGCCTGAATACAGATGGACGTGGCACTTAGACCGTTCTGGAAATGGAGGGCACAAATAGCATTGCTAGATATGACAACCTAGCTTGGCTGCCAGTCAGACTGTGTCCATGTTCTATATCAGAGCTTTTTTTTTTTTACTGAAAGAACTTTAAAATAGTCTGAGTTCAACATATTCACATTAGGGTATTATATTATCCTTCAAGGTTGAATAGTTGTAATTGCTCATCATATCAGTGCATTGAAAAATGGGACTCTCTGAGAAAAGTGGTGATAATAATTGGTCAGTTAAGTGCTTACAGAATGAGATGAGCTTTTTTAACCTCTCCGTCGAAGCAGCCATCCAAAGTCTTTCATTTTCATTTTTAATGAGTGCAACAGTTTCACATGAATCCAACACCCTCCTTCAAGTCTGAGGCGAGATCCTTTTAGAGCTATGGCTTTTTGTCACTTTGACCTCAAAACTGATGCGAACAAATTCAGAGTCTTCTAAAGCAGATTTGAATTTATGCAGCCACATTGTTATTAAAATATCCAAGCTAAGACTCGGCGATAATGCAAAGTTCATCCGTTTTTCGAACATCACTTCAAAATCCATTTTACCGTGCCTAATGTTTTCCGGCTAAACGCTGTTCTTGCAATCTGCAGACCAGCATTCCCAAGTATTGTTGCCATCTATTCAGACTTATTTATTAATCATTTCTGTCCTTCATTCTGAGGTAGCAGCTGCAGGCTAGCATTTCCCATTCTGAGTGAAGAGGCTTGCTGTTCGTTTGGGGGCTTGCATGGCTAACAAAGCACTGTGTCTGTGTGCTCCTCCATTTTTTTTTCTTTTTCTTTTTTTTTTTCGCAGAGAAGGAACGAGGGCAGCAGAAGGAGGAATGATGCCCTGGCTGTGCTCCTTTGTCCCCAGCTACAGCCAGATAATAATTACCAGCTCTTTTGTCCGAGCCACGTTAGCCTCCTTGAGATATTGTCGTAATAATGACCCTCTCCTATATATCACTTTGATAAGTGTCAATACAGGCCAAAAACTAAATTGACCCTTTTAACAAGCAGGGCAGCATCCCTTTTCATTGTTATATATTGGAGAGACGCGCTAAATCAACCGGAAGGAAGGCTGGCACCCACCTCTCTTTTCACCTTTTAATCTGTTATTGACATTTTTGACGACAGTCCAATAATGACTTATAAGTCACTTTTATGGAAGTGGCAAATAAAGTCAGACCCATATTTCCTGACAGTGCCTTGAAGCATAGTCTATAAAATATAATAGAGTTAGTGCCTCTTATTTATTCGCTAAGTCAAACATTGTAGAGCAACCTTTCGAACAGTTTACAAAGGCTATTGTTAGGGAAATGGCCAGGGACTGAAGGCCACCTAATTGGTTCTCCAAAAGCACCAAACTGAGACAGCTCTCTCTCTCTCTCTCTCTCTCACTCTCTCTCTCTGTCTCTCTCGCTTTCTTTTTCTTTCTTCTAAAGGTGTCAAAGCCAGCTAAGAAGGGTCTGTCCATGTTACCAATAACACAAAAAGAAAGGCACCATTTTGTTAAAAGGTAAGACTTGGTGAGAATTACATGCTGTCAGAAGCAAAGTCAAATAGTTGTGAAGTCATGTCATACAATCCCTAGGGGATGCACTACTTTAAAACAACAACGATTATACACATGCTCCATCACTGAGAGTGTCAATGGAACTTCTGTCTGAACCTAAGATATTTCAGAGGGAGGTCTGGAGATCTGGCCACTCGGATCAATTGCTCGAGAAATTAGCGTGAATTATTAATGTGCACATTCCTTTTTTTTAGTGATGGAAAAATCATTTGAGATGGATTTAGTTCTTGGCTGGAGATTCATCCGTTGTTTAAGATGTCAATAGTAGTCTTTAAGGTTGGCCAGCGCCAGCCTAGCTGCTTATTTTTAAACAGGGGCAAAGGGAAGAGTGTTCGGGGGCACAGTGTGGACCTCTCAATCCTTTGACCTTCAAGGAGGCACTTTACCTGGCCTTGCTTGATAAATATTCAAGGGATCTCACTGAGCATGTAAGAGCATACTTGGCCTTTTGAGTCCTAGCAATAGCTTAATGTACCACTCCAAGGAGACTTTTGTTTTGCCTTAGTGTTCCATATGGAATGGCATAAAACATGAGACAGAGTGGTGTCTCTGCAAGGTCATGTGACTGTGATTCATGCTATTGAAATTGGATCCCTGTGGCTATGTAACTCAGTGTTATGGCACTGATTAAAATGCAAGACTACCACATGAAGCCGAGCAGTTGAAGTCCTTGACTTCTTTTTATGCTAGAGAACCCACTGTCATTGTAGTTCCACTGTCAATAAGATGCTGAAGGAAGCTTCCTTTGCATGCCTTCATGAAACTCAACTTTCTCCTGCAATTTGAACAGATAATTGCATTCTGTGTACACCACAGATAATGACCTGGAGATGTAATTATTGTATCGTTTCCCCTCTGTTTGCAGTCCACCTCTTAAAACTGTCGAGCGTTCGGCTGTCTTTCAAGTGCACTTTAATTGGGATATTTCACTTTGATGGTGTGGTTACCTACTCAGAGAAATAATTAGGTGAAGGGACGCTTCACCTCTTTCGTAATTTCACGAAATTCAGTCCAGCTAATCGTGTCCAGGGTCAAATCGGCTGAAAGTATGAAACACTGGAGCATGAAAATATGCAATAATGAGTGCAAATAGTCAGGGGTAAAGGCACTGAGTGAGTTTAGAGCCTTCATGCTATTTCTTTCAAATGTTACACTCTATTTACTGAATATAATAATTATTAATCGGACAGTAGGAAACTGTTAATTCTTTAAATTAAAACATGCAGGCACACTTTGTTTAGACAAATATAACTGCAAAAAGTAGTGTGATAGAACTTGAAGGTATGATGGAGGATCAACGTTCAGGTAGACATTGATGGGCTTTAGATATTTTAATATTTTTTTCTGTTTCCATTTTCCTCTGTGACTGTTCAAGAGCAGTAGTAGGAGCACAGAGCTCACCTTTAAAGAAGGTAAGGGCCTGCACAGCCAGAAAAAGAGCTTTGAGTGTGGAAAAAATGGTTGTAATTCTTGCCCTTTGTTAGACTCAGCAGCACTTTGTATACAGAATAAAAAGAAAGAAATATTTTCATACCACACACTGTCAAAAAAACACCACTGAAAATATTGTGTTTACCACTTGACTAACTTATGTTTTTAAAATATAATTATTGTTGTATTAGCTTTATTTTACAAACTCATTAGCCCATCTGTACAGTGTGGGCTACATTACTGGAACACTTACTTTAGCAGTATCTTGTGGGAGTGCATTGGGAAATCTCTACTGTTTTTTCAGGTATGACTGCAGAATGGCAGACTTCCAAAACCGAACATCATTAAGAATACGACACATAAAACCTTCGAATTATGAGCTTATGTTCTACCAAAACATCAGAGAATGTGTCAGAGCCACAGAAAGTTCCTCTCTTTACCTACTAGATTCTGGACTATGTTACAGAGCCTTCAAAACTAAATGTAAAATTAATTTCTTTAGTATTGAATGTGTCCTCATATTACATGTATTTTTTTCAGCATAAATCTGCGGGAATATTTCCGTACTTCTTCCGAATGCTTCTTGCATTTGCAACTCCAGGCACATTAAAAGATTTTGAGGTTTGGGCTTTGTTTTTTTTCCCCCAAGTAATGGCTTCTTGGTAGCTGCACATCCTTTCAGACCCATGGCACTGAGTCTTCTCACAATGGAAGGATGGACTTTTCGATTAACCTGATTTCTCTGTGCACCAGCAAGTTGGAAGACCTTTCAGAACAGTCTGAAATCTTTAATGTCTTGGCCAGTTAAAATTTTTTCATTTTTCATACTTTACTTTTTCTCAGCAATCTAGTACTGTATTATCTACATTCTGTAAATATCACCACTCAGAGCACCTCAGTCCTTTCTGGTTCAAGCCACACCCTTTTAGGGTTTCATAATTAAAGCAACAAACTATAAATTAAAAATGATAAACTATAAATGTATAAATCAGGAAGCCATTTTGAAACCAAGACACCCAGTATGAAAAAGAATCATTCAATTAATAACAAGCCTTCATATTATGCACACTTTTAAATATATATACTTTATAAAATATGATTCTTTGGGAAAGCAAAGGGGTTCTTGAGTCTACTTATGTAGCATCTTTTTTTTAAGAGTATTGTATTTTAAAGAGTGGGGCTTGAATCCTCCGAAGCTTAGTGTGCTGTTTATTTCATGACGACTGTTTCGGTCTTCCCCAGTTGTTTGGAGCCCCTTTTGAGCTCAGTGTTTTTCTCCACTTCCTTCTGCAAACAGTTTGTATTTTTGTTTTTTAATTCTTCATAAATCTCCCCTTTATCCATTTTAGGTGTACAGGAGACAGAAATTTGCATGGCAGCTAAGGTGTGTTTTGGTAGCTGCTTTTGTGTATGAGTGACTATGAATGGGAAAAAAATGAGAGTAACACAATGAGAACACCTTTAATTGAAGGGCACAGCTGTAACTCTTGAGAGTAGATGGAGAAGTTAAAGTAGCAGTAGGATGCACAAAAGTACAAACTGGCAAAATAAGTCCTGATAGATAGTGATATTGCACTAGCAGCTTTTGTTTAATTCCCTGTTAAATATGTTTCCTGCCTTTTTATTACCCTAAAAATAAATAACGTGTGCTTAATGGCCATTTAGAGTGGAAATTGAATACATGAAGACTTACTAACTTTTGTGCAGCACTGTATATCAGTTTCTAATTGAATTCAGAGTCATGGTTAATTCTATTAATGTCTGACTGGCTAAACTATTTTAGCTATAATACTGTATTACCTTGTTACCTTATTAAGGAATATCATCATTCACTTGAATTACCATTGCATTGACTGAGCATAAGCATGTTTATTAATGCATCCACTTGAGGTAATGCTTTGTTGTGGGGGTTTAAGTGGCTTTAGAGTGAACGTGTGTGTTTTTTTCATATACCACACATGTGGGTTTTTAATAGACCGCGTGTAATAAGATCCATTGTACATAGAAAGAAGAGCCGGAGCTTAAGCCGTAAGTTTTATATCTCCCTTGCTTGAGCTTTGATTAGTCCTCGTTTATTCCTGCTGCCCTTGTTAAATATCGGAAGCATGGAAGTTAAACAAATGTCTGCACACTTGTGATATGGACTGCCTGTTTTGATAAATAGTACGTGGTAAATCTGTGAGCCTTTTAATAGGTCCAATGAGCTGTCAGGAGCTCTTTAAACAAAGAGATACAATGAGAGGTGGGATTGCAGTGGGGAATAAGACAAAAAAAACAATGGCATAATGGAGCCATTACATGCATTTCAGCATTTCATGGGGGTGGTGGGCCATGAGAATGCATTAAGCCCACTAATTCAGTGTCCCAGTGCCATTAATTAGCTTAAATATAAATAATAGAATGCATCAAAATGAAGTGAATGTGTGCAAGATTGGATGTTTTACATTCAAATGAACATTTTGTAACGGCGGATGCTGGACGCAACAACAAAAGGAGGTGGGCGTTGAATGTGACCCATGCATTTTCAACCCAGGCTTGGTGTTTTCAGTGGCAGGCGCGATATGGGGTTTGGTGAAAATGAGAAAACGTAGTGTGTGGTGACCCAAACGTAAGGTTACGCTCAACGCTTTTCCCTGCAGCTGCTTTCATCCTGATCGCGCCCACATCTCCAGCGAGGGGGGCCCACCGACGAGCTTGAAGCGAAGCTGACAAGTCAGCGTTGATGAAAAGCGGTGGGGAAAGAAGCAGCTTTACACCGGCTAATTAATCATGACAACCTGAAAACACCCACACCTCCATTTCTCCATCTCTGCATGCCGGTGTTGCGTTTCTCACTCATGGATCCACTGTGGTGACTCTGGGATCAATACAGGACGGAGGCAAGCTCTCCTCTGATGAGAGGAGCTCTGATGAAAGCGGTGAGATGGTGTGCGTTCCCAAGCCAAAAGAGGGAGGCAGCCATGCCTCGCGATTTGATGTGTCACAACAGCCTGATTGAGTTTTGTTCTCTGTGACATTAGGATAGACGGCTCACGCTCGCGATTAGTCGTACCACTGGAATCGGTAATGACTTCATTCTCACCATCTGCATGTGTTTTGTACATTCTCAGCAGATATCAACTGGAAAACTTTTCTGCTGGTCATTTATTCTCGGACACAAGCAAGGCCAGGGTCGCCAACACAAACCCTAAGAAGCTATTTTAAAGTTTGTTTAAAGGAGTCAGGCAAGGTAGTAGTGATTATATGAAGCCACTGAGTCAGACATAATCATTTTTGTCAGGAAATAGGAACTGATATAAGTCACAAACTGTTATACAAGCCTTAAACTGATCCATAAATGTTCTTTTGCTCATTCCTTTCTTGTGTTGTACTGGAATAATACATTTTTTACAATCCTTTCTCTTGACCCTCTCTAGTGTTTTTCAGTTCTTACTGCAGTGCTCACACTCATGTTCTTGAAGGGTTTTGGCTTCTTTTCATCTTCGGCCTGCCTTTTCTAATAACAAACTTGTTTATCTAGCTCTTTCCAACCAGACACCCCTCAGATTCATCAAAAGCAGCCATGCTACACTTGTATTCATCGAAATCTTGGTTTACCTTAATTGACTTAGTTTCTTAAGTTTGTCTCAAGTTCTTGAATATCTTATTAAGATTAGGCTAAGGGTTAATTTGGAGACTGAAACTGGGAGTAGCATTTTGAAGAAAAAATCTACATACTAAATATCTGAGATACTAAAATGCTTTTGTCGCAATGTATTACGCCTTCAACACTTGCTCTCCATTGGTTCCATTGATACAAGACTACATTTGATCAGCTTCCGTATGGTGTTTAGCATGAGTATCTCACAATCCTCTTTAATTAAATTAAGTTAAAGGGCTCATGTCCTGCATTTTTTTTTTTATTTTTACCCCCCCAGTCTACTTATAACATTTGTCTTTTTGTCTCAAAAACAGTATTAGATTTTTCCTTGACATTTTCTAACCACTCTTTATTCCTTAGAATTAAACAGGTTGTTTTTGTTCCTGTGTATTTAAGACTGATGTATGCTCTGTTCAGATTGACTGCCATAAACTAAACCTCATTCAAAAAACAGTCCAGGCTAAAACACTGCTTATAAATTCAGTATGAATGGTCAGGGCTAAAGTGCTGTAGGCTGTGTTGGATGCTACATTTTAACACTTCCGCAGTGTATATATGCTACTTCAAACACTTTTATTCAAGAAAGTTGGAAAGAATAGGTCACTCTTTAAACAAAAGATTACCGTCACCATAATATCTTCTTAAAATTAAGGTTGACCATTTAGATGTTTCATGTTAAATGCCTGAAAACAGTCAAATGAGACACAGTGAAGGCAAAATCCTGTACGCATTCTGCTGTCTTGGTCTGCTTTCCTTTGTGTGGTAAAAGTTTTATTATATCTCTACCAAAATCCAGCAAATATATATGGTCAGTGATTAACACTCTCCTGATATGTCATGTACACCGACTTAATGAGAAATTTTAGCATTCTGGTGAGGCTCTTACAAAAGAGATTATTTTGTTGTGTGCACTGGAGACAAAAGATAACATTATCAAATGTCAGAGAGCATTAACATCACATCAGGTTGATGCTCAGTGATTATAGCCAATGAACCTTTTCTCTTTTGCTTGAACTAGCGTGAGTAAGGTCCAAACAAACCCTCTGCCTTCCTTGCATCTGCATTAGCATAAATCTGTAAATCTGTGTGTAATGAGAGCCTTGGGGCACCTTTATTGCATTCCCTGCCTCTGATCACTTGTGCAAACTGAGACGCGATTTACGCATGTTAATAACCCTGCCCAACGCCAGCAGTTTTATACTACTCACCTGATGTGCGTTACATCCCAATAAAAACCATAGATCATAATGAAAATGTAATTAGACTTTCATTTCTGTCTTACATAATATGAAAATCCCATCTGTCCTTTATGTGAATAATATCGTGGCGAATGAGTTGGTAAAAACAACCTCCAGTTTTTTCTTCTGAAAAGTTACCAATTTTGAAATTTGAGGTTTTGTTTGTTATACAGTAGCCCCCTGCTTATCGCGTTCCAGTATAGTGAGTATAGTGAAAAACCATGAAGATAAGATGTGGTAAAAAAAAAAATGCCAAAAAATGTCTATTTATTTATACATTTTAATTCCATTTTAAACTCAGCTTAATGCATTTTCTGTGAAAAATTATTAGTTCGGTTCTCAGAAAAAATCCGCGAGAGACTGAGGCTGTGCCTGCTGAACCGTGATTAAGCCGGGGGTTACTGTACATATTCACATCAGGTTTCAGCACAAGCGCCGGAAGACTGATATTAGATAATAATATTTGCTTCCAAGTAAAACTGGTTTTTTACTTCCAAATAAAAATGACAAAACTGGGGGGTTTTTGCACCAATAGTGAATGTGTGTGTGTGTGTGTGTATCTATATAGTTCCTAATTAATTAACAGATATTTGAATACTTGAGAGCTGCTGCCTTCGAATGAGCTCAATGTTGTTGCTAGCAGGCCTTTGTTGGCTGCTCCTATCCACCTCCACAATATCTATGAATAAAACAATTCATCATCATTCTAATTATCCTCATGAAACCTGTCCCGCCATAGAGAAAGTGACTAACCTTTGAACCTCCTGTGCACTTGGATGGGATGACTATTTAACATCGCCTAATTAATCAAGCACAAACTGTGGTGGCTGTAAGGGAAGATATGGTGCGCGTAAAGCGAGCAGGAGCGTCCCGTTAGTGCAGGCTAGATCGCGGAGGGAGGAAGGTTGGCAGCTGGTGGGCCGGTTTTGATGGGACATTGGGGACATGCCCGTGTTTGCTTGCTTGGCACAGTTAAAAGCAGGGGACGGGCTGGCAGGTGGTGCTTTGCCCGTAAGTTCAGCGCCTTGCAGAGGCACATGGGGAATACAATTATTTGTTTGTGTTGGCGAAGTAGGAAAAAGAGTTCAACATTTTGGGCAGCACAGGGAGGAAATCTGTGTTGCTAGGAAAAAAATCTATGTTTTGGGAGGCATGGGGCATGGGGGAAAAAAATCAATGTTTTGGAAAGCCATGGGGGCATGTAATGTGTTTTTTTCCTCTGTGAAAGAAAAAAATGCACATTGGGGAAGACCCCTCCCCACCCCAATTTTGGATTCATTTGATACTTGATATAGCTAGTGTTATTACACATAGGACACAATCATTTATGAAGCATTTTATGAGCCCAAACACCATTTTTATTCATGCCTCAATACTGTGGTCACAGTGTTGAGCCACTTCAACTACAATATGACATTCTCCATTTTTTCAAATGAAATTCTATCTTTCATGTGAATATTACTTTGCATACCATTTATTTATTTATTTCTTCATTTTTTGTCAGTCAGTCTGTCTGTTTGTTTCTTTCTTTCTTTCTTTGTTTATCAGTTGTGTGTGTACTAGTTGAAATGAGTTTATACCTCAAGGTGAAATGAGAAATAGTGTTATACAATGTTGTAGAGTGATTCTATTAGTGTTATGATTTTTCTGTTAGTGTATAATTATGAATGTTCATAGCACACAAATTTCAGAACATAATATTTTTGAAGCATGAAATCTGTTTGAGCCCATCTTTACTGCAATGGCTCTACTATCATTAACACTGTGCCCTTACCAACACAAGATGTAATTACTGCGGCTACACTTCATTTTAATTATTATTTTGATTATTTTTCTTTGCAAAAATGATTTTAACACTGGAATATGTGTTAAAATATAACACTGGAAGATGAATCCCTGTCAGTTTATAAATAGCTGTCATAAAAATCTGCATTTCAGTTTCTGGTTTGTATTAAGATCATTGACATTGGAGGTTGCTGTCTAAATGATCTCATAGAGATAATCATCAAATGTTTACCTATTTTACCATTTTTTCAATACTTTTCATATCAGTGTTTACAGTGATGCACTACAAAGACTTTGACTTGAAGCTTTATAATTTTTTTTAAGGAATATTAATTGTTGTGGAAAGGACATTTTGAATAAACAAGTGATGAAAACCATAAAACATGTTTCAAAATGTGTTCATTTAAATTCATTTTAAAAATACTTTTCATTTAAAGTCATTCTTCTTTTTTGTGTTTTTTTAAAGTGACCATGATTGCAGAACGTCGTACATATGTGTAGTTTTGTATTATTTATCTATAGAGGAGAAAAACTAAGAAAGAAAAGTGTGAGAAAGTTCAGGTAGTTTACTTCCAGGAATGCGTTTCTATACGAAAGTGAACAGACAGCCACAAGACCTTGGGCAACGGTGGCCAGACGGAGGAGCTGCGGAAAAACTGAAGGTGTCTTTTGTGGTGGAAGCTTCGCGCTGCCCAGGGCCCCGTCAACCGCTTTGCTGTTGCCATGGCAACGCAACTCTGGCTCTGGCGCCCGCTTTTCATCAGATAAGGGCAAGGGCTTGTTTGTCTCTGCGTGTGTATACAGCTTTGCCAAAAAGACTCACACTCCTCCCTCCTAAATGTGGAACAAAGCTTTCATCGTGGTGCTCGTGGGAGAGGTGATTGCTATTAAGGTACAGCATTGAAATAAAACGCATTAACAGGGAAACAATGATGATGGCTCATATAATCCTAATTATCCTGCAATGTCGTTATATCACTGGACAGATTTTTGTTCCCCTCTTGCAGAGGACCATGTTATTTTTTAACATATGAAGAACTATATGTTGGGTCTCTTTGAAAGTACAGTTTTGTTTGAGTTGCCCTTTTACACCATTCTTTTTTTTTTTTTAAGGATGCTCCCTTTTATTTAGCTTCCTGAATAAATTAATGGGGTTTACATGATGGTATCTGACAAAAAAAGAGTTTGAAATATGGATGGTGATTCATTAGCTACCAATTTCAAATGAAATGCTGAAGTTTCATCAAAAAAAAAATGTACATAAGTAAGAGAGCGCACCAACTTGCCACTCTTTTATTCACTTTGTTAAGAAGCACAAAGTCAAAGGTTTGAGTCTGTGATAATGTATTATATATGAGCAATATTCCTTACACTGTGTGTTTCTGATTTTAGTCTAATGTGAAGATGAGCTGCAGGAGTACTTAGCTTTTAGAAGAAACATAGAGTGGTTTTACTCTGAGGAAACCTCCACACGTTCGCATTATAACAGTCAAAGGATTGCTCGGGTATTCAAACTTGTTGAATTGCTTTCTGATGTCTTGACAGCTTGAGCAGAGACTTTTCCAAAGGAGCATATAGCTTGCTATCATCAGGTACGCTAGCAAGCTTCTCCGTGCCTTATCCACAGACCCAGAGGGCTTTACTATGACAGCGGTGTGACACCACTCGGTCAGCGAACTTTTGGAAGCCTGTAATAATACCCAATTATAATCGGAGCTAATTGGAAACCCGAGCCTTTGTTTTGTCTTTCTATCATTTTCGAAAAGCTGACAGCAACAAATCACTGAGGGATCGATGGTGGATTACAGGCGCTCATGGGCCTGCATAGTGAAGAGGGCTTTCTTCCACTCCCTCCTGTCTTCGAAGAGAAAACTCATTAGGCTTTGGGAAGATTTCAGCAAAGTGATGGGGAGGCAAGGGTGAAAAAGGCATTACAAGTTAAAAGAAAGAGAGTGCGAGAAGGCGAGAGAGAAGAAGAACAAGTTGAAACTTAACTGCCCCCTTTAGACTTGACTTGCACAGAACTCTAATAAATGAGTGTTGCGCCACAATAAAACATGGCAAGTGTTTATGGCTTCACATAAAGTGGCCCCGTTATTTTGGCCCAGGGATCCATTGTGATGAGATAATTTGAATACATCTCTACGGCATACCATAAACATTTTACACGGCATGGATTCGGTGAATGAGAGCAGAGACGGATTTTACGATTTTCTCAGAATGCCTTTGGGCTTGTGTTTAGCCCCCATATTCCCCTTTTCACCCCACCCTACCACAGAAAAGTAAACATTTGTGGCTTCCACAAACAATCCTCAAAGGGTGTGTAATGGATGGTCCAGATTCCCCATCTGAGTTGGCGCTGACAGTGAGTCAGGGGTGCGCAGTGTTAATGTGGGATCACTGGGGCTGGGCCTTTTCACCAGCCTCCAGGGGCCTGACACACATGCGCCTGAATGCAATTGGGCTGTAATCAGATGGAGTCAGGCTCTGGTGACTCTGTAAGCAGGGTAATAAACACGCAGGACATTTTCCCTTGTACTTGCCATAAAGTCTGTTGTTGGCCAGTGCACTTTATTGGTTCGAACACCCAAGCATTTTGCACCATGAGTTAAAGCACTTAATGCTGCAAGGCATCCGACTCGTTTGTTGTGACATGAATTAAAAGTCAAGTGATTAGACTATTTGATTGGTGCTTACTCTTTCGTGTCTGTAGCTTAGAACAAAACTGCCATGTGAATACACGACATGTGAATAATGGTGATACTGGCATTAACCTCTAAAATTGTAAAGAATTGTTCATGAAAAATTGCATTTAATACATGGTTTATATATATA
>JBBPCY010000032.1:20314706-20340715 GCA_037974405.1 Brachyalestes nurse | reverse complement strand
CGTCGCGTATCAACGTAGATTCAATATTTCTTCCTGACGACTGTTCAATGTTGATTCAATCTGATTTTGCTATCTGGGTATACACCTCTTACCAGATTTGCCAGATGTTGTTTACTGTTTGACATTTTTGCTGGTCACACTGTCATTGGCTCCAGATAAACTATGTTTTTTGATGTACTGGTCATTAGTCATAGTTTAGAATTAGTTCTAGTAAAACAAAGTAACCTGAGGTTTAACAGTGTAGATTTACACTTACAGCATTTTAGCAGACACTTCTATCCCAAGCTACTTCCATTCCCTAACTACAGGGGACAGTCTCCCTGGAGCAACGTGGGGATAACGGTCTTGCTCAGGAACCCAGTGACGGTATGCTGAAGGTAGGATTAGAACACATGACCTTTTGGTCCAGAAGCAAGTATCCTACCCACCAGACCACCACCACCACCACCACCACCACCACCACATAGATAATTGTGGGCTCACTATTTGGCAAATATAGGTCAATGCCACCCATGTTATTTAGATGTTATGACTTCGCTCTTTGGTTTATTAACTAATGACAATAATAAAAAACTGTAATCAATTCCTAGACCCCCCTGTGAGAGTTGCCTTTTTGTAATGAAATACCCATTTATCACACTTTGACTAATTGGTAATGAAAAAAGGTGTGATTCTAAGCTGAAGACTTATTGTGTTGGAAAGGATGGGTCTTTGAAAGTTGCTCAAAAGCTCTATAAAGGTATTCCTTTGTTAAACACCTTGTATTACATTGAAAATATGCCACCCACACCATTTTTTCAGCTCACTGCTCGCTGAAGAAGGCCAAAAGGCCAAAGCACAATTGCAGCATGTTTTTTTTGAGGTTTGCCACGTTTTAAGTAGTTTTTGACATTGCTATGAAGTTTTGTTTTGCTGCCAGAAAAATTGACATTTTAGACATGAACCTGGTTCAGCATCCTCCAACATGCTTCAGGTACCTTTTCGCATAGCACATTGTGGACTTTTCTGTTGTTTCATCTTCTCAGTCTTGTATAATGTCTTGACCTAATCTCCTGCTGCTTAGCTTTCATTGCCTTTCAGCGGACATGTCATCTCATCAGACCAGCAGCCACTGCTAAAGCCGTTAGCTGCAGCAGACACGGTTGACCCTCTGGCACAGGAAGGGTTGCTTGCTACTGACCCGTCAACTGAGGATTCTGTAAGCTTGACTGCATCTGATGGTGTGGCTAAGGACAAGGAGAAGATAATGAGGAGCCTCGTCATAGCCCTTTCTCTCACAGGGGCCACCTAAACTTACAGCAGTTGAATTGTATAGTCTAGGGCTGTCATCCGCATGACCAGATTCCCTAATCAGGCTTCGGAAAGGACACCGGGTCTTTCAGAGGTGGCCGAACAAAGTTTTCCTTAAATAAACAAATCACAAAGTTTTACCTTATCCAGTTAAGTTTTCTGCTCATTTTAGTTTTTGTGTCTGGGGAGAGAAATTTGCCTCACATCATATGCTAAATGGACGAAAGTGCTGTGACACCTGACCATTACAGATTTTTATGACATTGCATTAAAGTACATAGACTTTAATATGGAGTTGGTCCCCCCCTTTGCAGCTATAACAGCTTCCACTCTTCTTGGAAGGCATTATATGGGATTTTGGAGTGTTTCTGTCGAAATTTGTGCCCATTCATTCTGTAGAGCATTTAGTCAGGCATTGGCTCACAATCTCCGTTCCAGTTCATTCCAGGTCAGAGCTCTGCAGGCCAGTTCTTCCACACCGAACTCATCCAACCATGTTTTCATGGGCCTCGCTTAGTGCACTGGAGGACAGTTATGCTGGAATAGAAAAGGGTCTTCCTCAAACTGTGCCCACAAGGTTGGAGGCATGGTATTGTTCAAAATGTCTTGGTATGCTGAAGCATTTGCATGACCCTTCACTGGAAGTAAGGGAACTAGCCTGAACACTAAAAACAGGTGTGTCACAATACATTTGTCCATATAGTGTATCACCATTAAATTACAGCACAAGAAGAAGTAAGACTGTAAGCCTGACTGTGAATCCACAACATGTAAAACAACACTTATTGCGGTAAATGACTCATGTAGTGCGGTAACCTATTCATGAATTGACCATCGGTGATCTTAGCGATGTTTATTAAAGGAAAGCTGACATTTTGCTGTTGGTGACAAGCCTCACTTGCGAAAAAGTGAGTGATTTGTCATAACTGGCTAAGAGCTTTGTATCCCATCACAAAGCCCCAAGTTTGCATTTCAGCAGTGCCACAGCCATCTGTGGCTGGGATTTTGAGAAAGCGCAATTGCTCCTGCTGGTGGGAAAGATGGCAGAGTTCCACTCTCTTGTTGATCTTAACCACTGCTGGCCAGCCCTGAGTGTTTATCAGCTCATATACACATAATTGAATAGTCAACTGCTCCATTATGTTTATGATGGATATGTGAGAAATAATGTGAGAAAATGCCGGAGCCAGTGGTGCTCTCAGGAGGCTCATGCTTGGCTTTACACTATTGATCAGCACCTAAAGATTTCAGATATTGGGTGGAAATGGATGATGTCTAACACTATGGTGGGACAATTAGAAAAATACACGCACAAAAAAAGAAAAGGGACTCAGCGTATCAGTGAAGCACAGGAAGGCTTTTTATTTCAGACACATTTTCTGCATCCACATTAGAGGCTCAGCATGATGAGCAATAAAGGTACTAAAAATGAGTCTTTCCAGCTAGCTCTGTCTAGTGAACAGAAAAACAAACTGAGCTGGCTGAAAGTATGAGTTGCACTTTAAATATTTTTGCCTAAAACTGAATTATGTTATTCTGTTCCTGTGGATACATTCTGTATTTTTCTGCTTGTTGAAAATAGGGAAATTCTTAAAACTGTATTTATTTGTATATTTGTTTGCTTATTTATTTATTATTTTATGAATTTATTTGTATCGACAGGTAAAACATAAACCTGTTTTTTTTAACCAATTTTGAATGCATTACTCATCTGCATGTGCTTAGTGTTGTTTTGCTGAATTGAGGTTCAAGATTAGCATGTCTGAAGCCCCATACACACTTGCACTTTGCACCCATGAAGGCAATTAAATAATAAGGGGTTAGGTGTGTGAGCGCAAACCAGAATCAAAATTCACACAGAAATTTACGCAGTACAATACTGGGGAAATTAGCAGGAGAGCTCATGTGTGATCAGAAGTCAGCACATTGCCGGGAAAGACAATGATATGTAGACTACAGCAAAGCTAAAGTGATAGCAATGAGCCTTTTGTGTTTTTTTTTTTTTTTTAGTTTAGTATCAATCATTTTGAACACAATACTAGAGAGAAGCAGCTAAATATACTCTTAGTGTGTGCTTGGATGTTTTCTGCAGAAGCAACACAGCATGGCCAGCAACAACTTTCAGTTCTTCTTTCTGTTCTTACTGAAGAAGAACTACATTCATTTGCTATTAATGCTCCTACTTTTTTGGGGGGGCTTTCATGGCTAGTATGTACTTTTACAAGGCTGTACCAGTGAATGAGGCAAAGCCAATACAAGGATCCTGAGTTTTGAGTAGGAAAGGGGCATAACATATCTAATAACTGTATTGTACGTGATGTAGGGTTTGATTATGGTATCAAGCCCACAGAGTCAGTTTAGCTTGCTTTATCATTAAAAACAATTTGTTCCTTTATTGTATTCACAACGTTCAGACTGATATCTCACTCTATTTCAAGACAAAAGCAGAAAATCGCTTGCTATGATCGAACTGTTTTTATTTCATTTTTTAGTAAGAAAGATTTGTTTCTTATGTTTGAAACAGCATTGTGAACAGTAAGTGAGAAATAATGCTGTTTTAAACATACTTTGTATATAATGTTACGTGTTTTGTATTATTTAAAAACAAACTACCATCTACACTTTTTCTTTTCTTGCTTAATCAATTGGTTATGGCAGTAAGGTTTATGTGCAGGTCTATATCCTAATTATACACTTTATTATGTGCTTCCTTTCACGATATTGGTTGGGGTGGATGTACGCTTCCATTTTGTGATATGCTATGCTGCAAATGCTTCGTCTGCCTTGTGTTTGAGGGCAGAGTTTATGAATTTCTCATGCTTCTATCCAGACAGGCTAAGGCCTTTACAAATTCACAAATGTCAGAGGCTGCCCTGGTACCTCTTATGGCAATGGGCCTTAGAACCGCATAGAGGGCTGGCTATTGTACTACAAATACCCATAGAACACTCAAAGACTCTTCTCTCATCATTGCAGTAGAAACTGCATTTCACGGTCTGTCACAGAAGTCTCTGATGTACAGGCAGCCTGTCCAGGGAGGGAAAGGTTGGGTTTCATGCCGGTGTGTCCCTGTCAAGAGCATCATATAAAGTTTCTTCTTTGCCATCATCTATTATGATTCATAGCTTCTACCACTATGATTCTGCTGGGACTTCTAAGATTTCCAGATTTTCATTGTTGGGTGCCCTCTCACTGGCTGTGGATGTCTCAGAGCCAAACCTAGAACAGATTGTTTTATGTGTCTAGAACCTTTTTACACATTCTTTTTTCTTGGCCCAGCATGAGTTCAGTACTTTTGGTGGAGTATTAAAGTTGTTGTTAAACCTGCAGCGCAGAAAACCAATGTCTGATCCACCCGAAAACAATGGGCTGGGGTTCACTTAAAATAAACTTGTATCTATGCACTCCTTTCACTGGACAGTCAAAAATGTACTCTTCACCATTCCTTTTTTTTCAATTGATGCATAGTGGAGTCTGAATGCTATATTGCTACATATTTCTTCACTAAATAAAACTGTAAAACTGTGAACTGTCAGTTTTTTAAGGGATACTCTCACCACATCTTTGAAATGTAGCCATCTCTTGTAAACATCCAACAGTTGTCAAGTCCCTTCACGACTCAACAGTCACAGAGATATTGAACTGAACCCCGTTCTTAGACTCCACTCTTCACCTTCACAAAGATTCCTGATACTTAGAATTAGTTCACCTGATTTTTATTCACTTGATTCAGTATAAAAACTCCTCTGTTTGTCGGTAGTATTCATGAAATTTTGCCAGTGGATTATTAAGCATTCCTGTTGTTTCTTGTTTGATATCCTGGTTTTGATTCTCTTGTTTGTTTTTCTTGACTCTTGGTCTCTGTTCACTCCTTTGCTGATTCAAATTTGTTTGCCCATTGGACTGCTTTCTGGTTTTGAACTCTTGCTCGTTTCTGTTTGTAGTCTCTTGCTACCTGTCAGAATAAACGTGTCTAATTGTTGTACTCTGTATTTGGGTCCTTTCTGGTCTGATCGTGATAAGAGTAGAGCCTCAGTAATTTTAAAGACTAGAAAACGTGTTTTAAAGACTAGAAAAGCACCTGTAAAATCTCAATTATGTCTTATGTTGTGTTGTCACAGGTACAAACACGGGAAATATCATTGTTGATATTGACAAATAACTGTGCACTTCTTAGTCTTTTTGGTTAGCTTTTAATGTGAAAAAGGCACATCATTTGCATCGTGCTCTGAAATGAGACAGGCTATGCAGTCTGCAATGATACTGTTCATCATAGTCTTAGTAAGTGACCTTTACAATTGTACAATTTAATCCACAGCATGGAGAGTATTCTTTAGTCTGAAAAAAAAACCAGCAGTGATGCCCCCTCCCTCACAGACAAGCCCAGAATCAATCCTGAGCAATCACACACATTTGAACAGAAGCAACTATTTTACACATTAAGAGTGAAAATGCCCCTAATCACTTCTGAAGACCACGAGGTCCCCATTATGTTAGATGGTCCTAGTGGTACGTGGCAGTCATGCATGTTCAGCTCATAAAGTCTCTAGGCCCTGGCCCTGTGTGTGTGTGTTTGTATATCTGTGTTTGTCACACTACCATCAGCTAATGCATCACACAGCCTTACAAACAAGATATTTGAATGATCATACTCAGGTTAAACAAAAGTTGAACAAAGTTTAGAAACTAACTGTAATATTTGATGTGAGTGGTTACCTAAGTAGCAAAATATTTCTGGTCCAAAAAAGTAGGTGAAAATCAATAAAATGTATGCAAATTATCTTTAGCAGGCTGATTACTTAGAGGAGCATAGATAATAGAAAAAGTAATAATTACTTCTAAAGTAAAGGGGGCATTTACCTGATGCTCTTATCCAGTGCAACTTACAATCATTAGTTACAGGGACAGCCCCCCTGCAGCCACTGAGGGTTAAGTGGTAGAAAGTGGGGGGTTAAACCTGCAAGCTACCACGTATTATTATTTATTTATAACTACTAAAAATAATGCATGTATGACTAATTATGTAATTTATATAGATCCAAAAAATGAAGGTGAAAATCAGTGTCTGTAAATAAGCTGCAGCTCTCTGACTAATTAGAGGAGCAGAGATAATAGGAAATGCTTTTATTCATTACTTCTAAATTATTGATAAATATTTATTACTTCTAAATCATTTATAACTTCTAAAAATAATGCATGCATGACTAATAATATAGTTTATGTAAGTCCAAAAAATGAAGGTGAAAATCAGTGAAGTGTTTGTAAATAATCTACTAATTAGAGGCGCAGAGATAATAGGAAATGTTATTTATTATTTAGTACTACTAAAAGAATACCTGTATGACTAATAGTATAGTTCAGTCGGTCAGTGTGTAAAGGTGCTGAAAAGGGTCAGAAATACACCAGTCTCCTCAGTGATGGAATTTATATGTTTTTTTCTCAGTTTTGTTTATTCATACAAAAAAGCCAAAAAGCAACAAAAATACTTTCTATATGAGGGGTTTCTGCAGGCTGCCACACAGATTAGTGGGATGACTCCTGTGTGGTAGGTTTGGTCTAGCAAGCCAAGAAATGCCCACTGCATTCTTTTGATAGGCTGTGCGCTAGATGTGGTAGCCCATCAGGATTATTGCAGAGCGTCCAGGTGTGCCTTTACATTTCTTCCAGCCAACTTTATTCTTTACCCACTTGCTAGCACACAAGGGGTGGATTGCTTGCTGGTTCTCATTTCTTCCCTGCGACCCAGGAAATGCTAGGTCACAAAGATTGCAGAGCTCCTGTATGGCGTCTTTTGTCGCAGATGGACTTCCTCTCATTCTACCACAAAACATTAAAATTTGTTCAGTACCCAGGGGTCTGAACTTGACCTGCGCAGTCTTGGACCACATACTGCTGTAAGATTGCTCTGGGCGATGTGTGGTCCAAGCTTTGTCAGGCTCCTGTTCCATCCTGCTACTTTTAGCATGTGTATTCACACCAAGGCAAAAATTAAGAATATAAATTACTTTTCAAATTACTTTTACAGCCTATAAATATATCTTTTCATAGGAATAGATGTTCAGCTGTGTTTTAAGGTCATAATCATTCTTACATATGTGTGATCTATGCTTAAATCCTTCAAGCAGTGCCCTTTGGTGTTCTTTTGCACAAGTACTTGATATGTTCATGCAGATATGATGCAGGCCCATGCGTGCCAGGCTGCAGAAACTCCTCATATGTAAAATATGCTACTTTTTGGCCTTTTTATGTATGAAGAATGCTGCGTCATGTTCCTCTGCATTGCACTATTGTGTTTTATCAGGAGGAGACAGCACAGTTGTGCTCAGGTTTAAAGGTGTATTTCTGACCCTTTTCAACACTTATAAAACACTGACCTTTATAAACTATATTATTAGTTATACGTGCATGAATTTTAGTAGCTATAAATAATTTAGAAGTAATAAATAACATTTTCTTATTATCACTTCTAATTACTCAGGCTGCAGCAAATTCTATTACAAACACTTCAAACACTGAGTTTCACCTTTTTTTGCACCAGGCAACCACTCATATCAGATATTTAGTTCTATAATAATACTAATGACAGTACTACTACTACTAATAATAATAATAAGTGTACTAATAATAATAGTACTATGACAATGACAACAAAACAACTATAAGAATAATATTATTAAATTTATTATTATTATTATTATTATTATTATTTTGATCATCATCATTATTATGATGATGATTATTATTATTAGCATTTTTTTAATTTTGTTTTTGTATTTATTCATATCTTGGCAACACAAGCATTAACTGAATCTTCTGAAGACCAACAAACATATTGAAATTCACATTGTCCAAATGTACATAGGAAGCTATAACATTTGCTCCCCAGAGATGGGGACTCAAGTCACACTTAAGTCGCACAAACAGAGAGTTGTGACTTGACTTTAGACTTAGAATCTCAACGATTTGAGATTTGACTCGGATTTGGGTGTTGTGACTCATGAGTCATAACTCGAAAACAATGTTCATTTCATGGAATTATTTATTTATATCTCCACTCTTTCCAATGACCGCTCGTTTGCCATAATAACCCCCGAAGACCGTTCACCTCGCCCCAGTGTCCCATTACTTTTGTCCAAGGTGAACGGTTTTCGAGGGGTCGTTGGAAAGGTGTCACTGAGCCCTATCTAACTGTGCGCTCACCTGGCCCCACGAACGCCAGATAAACACCTGATTCAGACCCTCGTGTGAACGAGTTCTTAGAGCTCAACATTTACAGCTCAAAAATCCCAAATTTTGAGTTGCCATTTGTAAACATTGCCACTCAAAGACTTGAGACTTGACTTGGACTCAAGTACAAAGACTTGAGACTTGACTTAAAATATTTTATTTCAATTTTTATTTTATATTGTGCATTGTTTAAATGATAAATAAATATTTTCATAGTTTTGTAACAGATTTATTCTTTGAACCATGAGAAAACAAAGAATGTTCTTTTTGTGTGCCTGACCATTGGTTATTAGCTGCTTTACTTTTATTTTCTTTTGAAGAAGTGGGGTCCACAGTAGAATTTTAATTTATTTCCCTTATACACAGTTGATCACTTTATCCAGCACTCACATAAGTGAATGTCTCTTTACTTCATAGCAATGTAACATTTTCATGTAATGGGAGCAGAAGCACATTTTCCTCTTCTGTCCAGTTAATGGATTTTTAATATAGTATATATGGCTATCCACATAGATGTTGGTTGGATTGCTTTAGAAAATTACTTTAAGTCATTAATATTCCCAACGTAAACAGAATCAGAACTGAAATGTTTCAGAATCGGAATTAGAAAACATCACTGATCTTGGATTCTAAAAGATCAGTCTATGTAGGAAGTACAGCCTACTATGACCTCTCTTGTATGTGGCTAGAGGGTTCTTTGACTAGTCCAGCTCATTGTCCAAGTGAACTCCAAGGAACTTGTAAGGTAATTGACTAAGTAGAACTAGACTAACTCTGGTTTAAACATGTTGGTGTCTGATGTACTGTTGTAGTAATGTTTTCGACATAGAACTGAGGCTGTTAACATAGGCTTGTCCCTCTGCTGTTTCATAACAGGCCCAGAATTTATATGAACACGACACATGCACCGTTTTTCCATGTAAGGTCCCTCATGCAATTAGCTTGTATATGACATTTATGAGCCATTCATCAGAAATATTGCTATGGGGTGATGCACACAATAATTGAATGCATATTTGTGTTGGCTATTGTTTCTATAAGGGCCATTTAGTCCTTTTTTACGGTACTCTTTAGGGCACTGTGCTGTTCTTGTACAAGAGAGGAGTCCAATGAAAAGGTTCTTTCCATTTTAGCCATCTTCAGTTCCCCTAGGACAACAAGATCCAATAAAATATTACTGTGCAGTGAAGCTGGTCGGTTGGGCTCACCACAAATACCAGAAAAAGGCTTCACTGACAGCAGTGAGTTCTTCCTTATCACTTCTTGGTTGTAGTTGGATCCCCAGGAAAAAAATGATTGGCTTGAATTTGACTCATGCCCTCTTCACCAAAATGGGGTCTTGATTTCATCCACGTTTTCAAAAAATGTGTTTGTTACCTTCTTGCTCTATCTATCCATGTTCCTTACTGTACAGAGTACCAGCACCTGTTTCATATTTGTTGGTATCTATCTATCTATCTATCTGTCTGTCTGTCTGTCTGTCTGTCTGTCTGTCTGTCTGTCTGCCTGTCTGTCTATCTACTGTATTTATCTATCTATACTATACTAAATGCCCATGGTGTACAGACACCCCTTCTAATCTATGAATGTATTTACTTTTAGGTGGATCTACTGCTGAATCAGTCCTTTAATTGCACACACACAGCTTGTATAATCTCCATAGAAAATTGCTTTCAGTAGAATGGGACGATCTAGAGAAGCTGCACATGAACCTAAGGTCATAATGCCCAATGCCAAGTATCTGCAAGTGAGTTATACAGCCCTCCAGCATTGGTTCATGTAGCAGTACAATTGTGTACCCTGGGGTGAAGCTCCAGCTCCATCCAATACCATGTATCTAAGCACAGACATAAATACCTCATAGCATAAACTCATATAACATAAATGAGGATATAAATAAAAATATAAACATTCTCATGGCTTAATATCAAACAGACTGCGCATACATACACACACACACACACACACACATATATATACACACATATATATATATATATATATATATATATAACTGTGTATATATTCTACTGTGTATATAATACATATTCTACTGAAATCACGTCTAGGCATACATTCAGTCATCTGAGGTTGTTGCCTCAGATCTGAGAATGAAAACCCTGCCCTGTCCTAGAACTAGAAAAATACTACATTTTCTCTCTCCATGGTCAGTTGTCCAAGCGAATGAACAGAGAAACCTGTTTAGCATATGTTACAAAGCTCTCATAGACAAAACTGTGTTCCATATTTTAAAATTAAACTGGCTTTCAAATTCTAAGCATAACACTTTTGTCATTATAGTTTATTAAATTGTAAAAGCCTTAATTATACAACAAAATGAACTCGCCAAAGTTCTGCATTCTGCATTGCCGGGGATAATTGTTTATACTTGTTTTTTTTTTCACTTGTCCTTTCTTATTGTGTTTCTTCGCTCGAATCTATTTAACAGTCAGAATGGCTCTCCGTTACCCCTTAAGTGTGCTGAAAAGTGTTTGGTTCTATTTGCTTTAAGAGAAATCAAATCAGTGTTATTTGATAATGGTCCATCTCGGAGACACATCATTCACTCTAAAGCCCCATTATCAGGAGCGAATATGAATGCCGTCTGACAGATGTGGCCCATTTGAGCCTCGCATACTGTCTGTCCTGAGTCTCCTGGGCCACTTTCTGTCTTGCACAAAAAGCTGCAGCTTAATAGAAATATCTGCTGAGGGGAAGCCACCATAATTGACCTTGCGTTCTTGAGCCAAGTCAGCAAGCAATAAAGAACAGTAAAATGTTAAGGTGGGACTTTAAATGCTTGAAGGGCTACTCTATAATAAGGAAATAATGGCCAGGCTTATTTCATATTCTATCTGAAACCAAGGTCACAGTGCTCAAGCATTTAATAGGCAGGTATTTGAAACTGGCTATCAGAGCTCAAAGGGAGATTTAGATGAATTAATATTCTCATAATCAAAGCTAATTTAATGAGCCATTGTTTTGCAGGCTTTGTGGGAATAGTGAATCGAGGCTATTTTATCCTATCAGGTGAACGTGTGCATATGTATATATGTGTGTGTGTGTGTGTGTGTGTGTGTGTGTGTGCTTTAGTCCATACTTAGTCATAGAACCACAGACTTTTAGTGTTTTGTTATAGATTTTGGTATTGAACATAATTGTTTTCTGAATCATTAACTACTGTTTTTAAGGCAACACAACATCAGTTCATTAATCTCTGACTGCGTGATTAAAGGACGTCCCACTCCTATTTTGATTTGTGCTTCCTTTTTTTTGCTGTCATTGTTCTAAAATGCTTCTTTTTATTGTCCAGACACAGCATGTTTCAGTCCTAACTTCAAGGGATTATTATGATCATTGTTCCATTATGATGCTTTTAGAATATGAAATGCATATCAGAACATCTCTTCAAAGCTGCTGCACCTGGCTTGAAAATGAGATTTGACTAAATGTTTGAGTGATTTTTTTTTTTGGGTCTCTTTTTATGGTTTGGCACAAATCGTCAGAGGACCACAGAGTTCGTGTTGAGAGGCAACACAAAATTGGCTTAATGGCGCAATTTCAGCACTTAGCATCCATCTGTCAAAACACTGGAGGGTTTCAGTTTTGACCAGTGCGACAGAAAAAGAAGCTGTCACGGCTCTAATTGACCCAGCGTTTACTTAACACCACGGGAAGGGCACACAGCTGTGTGTGACAAAGTATGAAGCTGCTTTGTACCACACAAGAGAAGACAGCCCTCCGTCATGCTCTAAGCCTTTATTGATTGTCCTACCAAAATGTCACGCATGCATTATACAGAAAAACCTTGAAAGAGAGGGGCAGATGTGAGCGACTGCACTGTCAGTGGTGGAGAACATTCACACACTGTGCCCTCAGATGGTTTTCTTTCTTTTGTCTAGCAGAACATTGTTTGCTTTCTTTACACCATTTTTATACTGGTATGTGCATGAAGCTGATCCATTTATGCAAAAAATTTTAGGGCTTGTACTTTTCTAAGCGTAATCAAATGATATTACTTTGCCATGTTCAAGGAGATTGGTCTACATTTAGCTCTCAATTGCCTCTTTGGGTATTTTATTCAGTTGCACCTGGGCTGCTTTGCTCTCACACACAGCTTTCACTTTTGAAAAGTGAGCCATAATGTATAACAAACATCTTGCTGAAACATGGTGGAAGCAATAAGAAGTCCCACTTCAGTTCTATAGAAAACTCCAGAATTTGGCTCTGATTTGATGAAGTATTTATGGAAAAGATTTGGCTGGGTATTGACTTTTAATGTTTGCAATGTTAGCCTTGAAGCTGCAGTTCTAAACAAAATTTCAGTTTCAGCCAAACATGTCTTGGCTGAAAGACTACATCTGGGAGTCGGGTGAAAAATTATGCAAAATAGATTTTTGCCAAATCTTTCCTTTACTGTTCTCTTCGCTTGTTTAGTCTGTTTGCTGTAAAAGAAAAAATATGGAAGCATCTCTACTTTTTTAAATTGCTGGAATGCAGTCAGAACAGTCATGAACAGAGTTTATTGTAAAAGACTCTGGGGGATATATTTCATAATGCCATCCTCACAATACTGATGCTAAGATACAATCAAAGGGAATTCAACCAACTCTCTATTGTTTCACGAAACAGCAGAGAACATGCTGCTCTCCATCAATAGTGCACTGATTGAATACACGCCAAAGATGCCACATGCCACTGCCAACAGTTCTCTCTTGGTGGTCCGATGAAAAACACATACGAGCCGTAGGACAAGGTACAATACACAGTTTTGGAAAGACTTCTGGCACTGTGTAGAGAAACTGCAGGCCAGGCTTGTGTGGTCCAACATGACAGAGCATTTTGTAACCTTCCACATTTTGGCAAGTTATAATCACGCAAAACAAATGCGAAGCAGTCTCAGTTAAATCCCTCATTTTCCACATTATTTCTTTCTTTCTGATCTCTCACTCGTCTCCTCCTTCCGTCCAGCACCCTGTAATTACATAATTTAAACCATTCCAAATTGATGCGGTCTTATTAAAGTGCCATTGTCACATGATAAGCATATAATTTTCCTTCGTACGTTGAAAATGAAAGCGGAATGTATTCAGATTTCCTCTTGTTCCGGCACATGGCTATTATGGGCATGTTCAGGAAACAGAGTGAATCTGACAACCCTAAATTAAATGCCAGACACCATGGATATCTCAAAGTGCTACAATATCCTGGACAGGAAACTAATTAGGCAGTCCCATGCACATTAACTGAGTAAGCAGGCGCCACAGGCCCGTTTACCACTGCTGGACTAGAGATGTTAAATTCAAGGACAACATCCTTTCCCTCTCTGTCACCGACAAGAAAACGCTTCTGTAGTGTGAAGTGGATTCCAAGCAAAGTGCAGCTGAATGCTTTCGTCCACATCAACTGTGTTCACAACTCAGATTGAGGTGACTCAATTCCTCTCTACAAAAGAAGCTCTTGCTTTCTAATAGACACTGTTGTTACTCATTTGACCTTCAAAACTTTAAAGCTCATTTTCAGCACTTTATGTGCCCAGATTAGGTCTGCAGTTTCTGTTTTCATTAAATGAAAATAAGTTCATCTCCTGCCCAACTGGGATGAGATATATCAATGTAACAAGGGAAGATATTAAGTTGTAGCTAGCAGGCTAATATTCTTGTTGTCTCTTTGTGTGGTATTCAGTCTTTTGTGCAAAAATAAAAAGCAAATCCTAACCCTCTGAGGTCGGAGGATCCAAAAATGGATTCTTTTCAGTTTTCCAAAAAAAATCATCTAAAGCTCTGTGAGTTTTTGTCCTTATACGTAACATACGTACATATACATATACGTAACACCATTAGAAAGCTTGAACCCTCTTGAACTTTTCAAATATGTATGTTTTAAAATAAAATATATCGAAGGTGCTTTGTAAATAGGATAAAAAGGAAGCATATGATTTTCTGTCTCACTGCATGCTGTAGCCACGCTCCTCAGCTATTCAGATGTAAAACAGCAATCTGAGTAAATGAATAGCAGTGGCGTGATTGGCTCATTGTGCAGCAGGGGGCGGTGAGAACACCATTTCACACTGTAAATAAACACATGCTTGTTCCACACACTCGAAAACTTGCTTTGGAGAGTGAGTCAGAGACTCTAATTTATCGCGTGAGACAGCGAGGAGGAACAGCTTAATATCTGTTTTACTAGCTATTGTTGGTGCTTTTTCGGTTAGCTTATGAAGCTATACCTAGTCTTTTGCTGGCCAGATGATCATAAGGCTAAAATCCATGTCATGTTGTGCTCAGAGTTGCCTCTACAGTAGGCTAATCAGCCAACCGGTCATTCTGTATTTTTAAAGGCAAAGATGCACTATATTTAGATCTCCAACAAATGTGATTATTGATGAAGCAGTGTGTGACTGGAGCTAGCTTCATTAGTTTGTTGACCAGTCACAGTAGGCTTTACAGAATATCTTGGTGCTTAAAGTAACAAAGTTTTTCAGCAAAGTGAAAAATGGTGTCCCTGAGTAGAGTATAATGAAAACTGCAGAAGTCAAGTGTGGTGTTTAATGTTTGTCATTTTTTTGACAAGAATGCCAGCAAGAGCTTCCCCCTAGTTTATGAGGGGCCTGGCCACTGTCTATTCTTCTCATTATTTCAAAGAATGATTTATAAACAATAGAGGGCACCTGCAAGAGAGTCCTCATTATAGTGGGGTAAATGAAGTAAAATGGCTATAAATTTTGCTAAAACATTTTTCCTAACCATTTAAGATTTTTCTGTAATTTTAGAAAATAATAATTTCTAAAATTCGGGTTTTGATTAAATGTTTCATTTGAAGACTTTTTGACATGCTCGTGAGCACCCTCTAGCATCAGCTCAATCTGCATTATGGCAGTTCACCTCACTACAAAGATGAATCTCATATCTCTAATTGCTACCTCCTCCTGCTCTGTCCTTCAGCCTGTGACCCAGAAACCAATTATACACTGCCATCTTTAAGGACACACCATTTCTTTAAATACTCTTGAGAGGAGCCTGTAAATGATTAAAGGTATCTGAGTTGTTGATATGATTGAATTTCAATAAAGCACTCTCATGAGTAAAGTCAGGCAATAATAGAATAGAAATTTTTATCGGCATGATAAAAATTATCATGATAAAAGTGATGATGAGTTAAGAACATTTCATTTGGCAAACATGCTTGAAAAAAAGCAAGGAAAGAAGTCAAGGAAAGGAAACAAAGATTTGAAAACTTGTGTTTGCTGTTGTATTTACTGTAGGTTCACATTCTGGTACACATGACATTCTGATACACATGTAGTCTATGGATATGAACCGATAAACTCCAATAACATTTCTTCAAAATAAATATGTAGAGAGCATAAAAGTGTGTTCACTGTATTCAAAAAAAGAAAAACAAAAGTAATAAATTATGTGATGACACAATTTAAACCAGAGCGATTTGGAAATTATGCATTCAAACAAATAAATGTCATTTCCAGTATGGGTTCCTGGTTCACTGACACAATCACAATATTTTCAGCAAAGTAGCACTAAAACCAGATCTCACAGTTCTTATTAATTCCGTCTGATTGGGCATGTACATTCAATATTCTTACAATATTTAGAGTGAAATGTGAATATGGAAATTTACGCCTGCATTTGCGGGATCTGTATAACAACGTGGATTGTTGAATGGTAAACAATGTAGTTTCATAATTAAGAGACTGGTTATTGTCACATGATCCTGATGAAACATGAAGTGAGACATTAGTTACTGTGAACCAACCTTTTATTTTAGCATGGATGAAAAAACAGTGGCGTACTTGACAGAAAACAGACATCAGAGATTGTCACATTTCTGCTTTGCAATATCACAAAAGGTTCTGTTTTATGGTGGGGCACAAATCACAGCCTGATCAATTACAGATGTTCTTTTGGTTTTCTTTGTTTACTGAAGTGCAAAAAAGGTCCTAATACATTTGTATTATGTGATACATAATTATCGTAATTTTGAGAAATATAGTTGAGTGTGGCTTACATTTGAGGAGACTTTTTTTGTGACTGCAGGAATGCACTGGCATCAGTCAACACCTCTGATGTCTGTTTTCTTTTGATTGGGCTGAAAGTTTATCCGCATTATGTGAAAGTAAATATTTTCATGCAATGATTTTTGTTTTTATGCTGTTTTAAGTTTTGTTTTTAAATGTCAAATTACACGTACAATGGAAAGTATGCTTTTTATATGTAGATAAATAATCCTAGTTTAAAAAAAATCCTAGTTTTCTCCCAGACTGTACACTATATATACAAAAGTGTTAGAACAAACCTGTTTTTTCAGGTTTTGTACTAGCCCCCCCGCTTCCAGTGAAGGGCAATCTTGATGCTTCAGCATAACAAGACATTTTGGACAACACCATGCTTCCAACTATGTGGAAGAACCTTTTCTATTTCAGCAGGACTGTGCCCCAGTGCACAAAACGAGCTTCTCATCCAACATCAGTGCCTGACTTCATAAATGCTCTACAGAAGGAATGGGCACAAATTCCCACAGAAACTCCAAAATATTGTGGAAAGCCTTCCAAAAAGAGTGGAAGCTATTATAACTGCTAAGGGGGACCAATTCCATATTAAAGTCCATTATTCATGAATGCAATGTCAGTGAGGCCCCTGCTGGTGTAATGGTCAGGCATCCCAATACCTTTGTCCATTTAGTGTATGATCAAACCAGCAAAAAGGATAGTATGGTATGGTGTATGCTAACATATAACAATAGTACCTGACCTTTGACAGGGTAAACCATACAAATCTAGCTATTTTAAAAAACACAAGTTAACTCAAATGTCAGCCAACCTGAGGCGTCAGGAAGACCTTTTTTCAGGGGCAGTGCCTCCTTTTGCACCATAACAGCACCGGTCCTGGTGGTGTGTTTGTCACCGTTGGCTGTATTGGCTCTTTTTGGTCTGGTTGAGCATATTGAATGTTGTGAGAGAGAACCCACAAAAAGACAAACAAAATAGAGCAACATAGCTAACAGCACTCTCAGAGAAAGCTTCATTTTTCTACACCAGTGCAAGCAGCAACATTTTATCTCTAGAGAATGTATCTAGTTTTGCTATTTGTTCAATTTTATTTTAAAGAATAAAAATTTGCATATTCTATTGCCAATGATAAAATGTTTGATACTGTCATGAAGAGCTCTGAAGCTGCTCTGACAAAACATTACATACAATATTACATTAAACAATTTGTGGTTTAATAACAACTGCACATTTTGTTTCACTGGAAAAGCATTAACTTCACTTTATCCATCCAGAACCAGTTTATGCAAGCTTACACTTAACAGTCACACTTAAAAAATATAGATTTACAAACTGCTGCCAGATCACATATGACACAGGTAGGCTGAATTGTTTTTCAGTCACTGAGTTATGTGTATCAGAACTGAGTGATTCTAGCATATCACCTTTTTAAACATTAAAAAAACTCTTAAAAACAAAATTAATACAGACAGTTGTACAGCTTATTCAAAATGTATTAATATTAAATTGTTTAATTAAAAAAACCTGTATGTGTTGTTTTCTTCGCTCCATTCCTAAGCTCCACTGCTGTTCTATTTCTGCAGTGTTTAGTTGTTATGTGTTTACTCCTACTCAAGTTAGCTAGGGCGACATCTGCTTGAATCGTTATCTCAGTGAAGTATCAGTTCTTTTATTTGAGACAAGTTTCAGCTACTCTACCCAGGGTGCTGCTCGAGTCTTGAGATGGGTGTAATTTCGAAAAACAAAGAGAAGGGTGTATTTTACCAACAAACTTCATAGACCATCAACACAGAAAAACAAATGGCAGCACCGTGGCAATAGGTAGAAGCTAATGAGGCAGATTGACTATTATGCGCAACGTTCTCAACAGGCAAATGGACTTTAGGAACAGTGGGGGGTTTGCTGTACATATCAACAGCAAGTCTCCTCACACACTGCTAGTTGTGAAAAACAAAGTAAGAGAGACAACATGATGTGGGTCTGTCATGAGGAACAGCTAATTAGCTTGAGGAGGACTGGGAGGAGGAGCTGGAAAGGCTTCAGCTGAGTGAGTGAGGGGGGCGTTTGGGTCCTGTGCTGTAAGATGTGCTGTGATTCGGTTTGCTTCTGCTGAAAACAGGGGTGAAAAGAGATAGAGAAGAAGCCTTTCACGGTCAGTGTTCACAGTGAGCCCAAAACAAGAGGAATTGCAAAAGAAGGTTTGAGTGGAGTCATCACCTGCCATTTCGCGTCAGAGCTGCGGAGTGAGAACAGAAACCCGTTGAAAGCCCAAGTGTTTTGTTTGCCGTCTTGTAAATTCTGCTGTTGCACATGCATTTATTAATTTCTTTAAATGTAGCTCATTTTTGTATGACTTTAAAATGATTCAGTAATTAGTTTCAACTGATTTGAAAGAAAGTAAAGTGGTCTTTCTCTGCATTGAACCCATTTACCCAAGTGAAGCAGTGGGCAGAATCTTGTTCAAGGGTATCTTGTTCAAGGGTACCTCAGTGGTGCCACTGGCAGTCCTGGGATTCAAACCCACAACCTTCTGATTGCAGGGGCTGTTCCCTCACCACCAGGCCACCAGCTGCTTAAAAACAAAAGAAAAGAAACGGTCAAAAACAAAAGAAATGCTCACTGACTTCTGGAGAGCACACTGTGATCACCTTGCACTGAGCTTTGGTGGATTCTTTGTGGAGATCATCCAGAGCATCACGTCGCAGAATAACTCATGTGGACCCTCAATACCAGCTCCACTGGCCAGAGATCCCTGCAGCTTCCATACTTCCTGCAGAGACAAGTTCACTCCCCTCATCCTCACCATGTTCTACAGAAGGACTATGAAGAGCATTCTGAGCACCTGCATCTTGGCCAGGCTGTCAGACTTTTTTATCAAATCCGCTGCACTCTCTGAATGTACCAAACTTCCTTCTAAACATATAAACAAACAACCAAAAAATTATTGAAAATAATCCAAACAGAGGCATTGTGCTCTGACACCACTAAAGTTTAACAAAAGGATTGCCCCAAAAATGAAATTCACCCTAGTAACAGCTTAGTAATATTGTAATAAGTGGACAATTAATAACCAACTACAGTCTTGATGAGGCTTAATAAGGGCTTTATAAGGGCATTACTATGTCTCAATACAGTGTTATCTGATTTAGTATTTCTAATTTAGCAAACTAAATGATAATCACGCCTTAAAATTTGTAGATATGGGTCATAGAATTAGAATCCATGGGTTATATTCATTTGGTTCTTCTTGTGTGCTTGTTTCACATTTGTTTAACTTTTTGAAAGTGAACCAAGCATATAGGTTTGCATAGAAAAATAACAGTGTTGAGTAAGTAATAAACACTATATTGAGCATTATTTTTATTGTAATTTAATTGGTAGTTGATTGATTTGTTGTACCTGATGTTTGCAGGGGGGCTTACATTCAGTGAAAGACTTATAGTAGTTAATGGTCAATAAGTGCACTCATATTTAAAAAAAAGAGAAATAAAATACGTATATACATATAAAAATATATATTATCTGTGAACTAAGCCAGATTTAATTTTTCAGTTGTGTGATTCTGAAATTAGACAAGCAGGTCCATTGCACACTAATGACCCGAGAAGCACATACTGAAAATATGACATAGTGAAAGTAAGTGATGCACACTATTTTAAAGACTAAATTATTTTCACTTTGCTTTGATTGGTTAGTTATTGATTTATATTGTACCGGTTGTTTGTAGGGAACCTTCTTAAATTAGGGTACAGATATAATGGATTTCATGCCTGATAACTGCGCTTATATTTTGAAAAATCAGGAAAAAAAAAAAAAAAAAAAAAAAAAAAAAACCCCCCTCCCCCCCATATATATATATATATGTGTGTATATATATATAAATATACTTTATTTCTACATCTGTGAACTAAGCCAGATTTAAATTTTCAGTTGTGTGATTCTGAAATTAGTCAAGCAGGTCCATTGTGCATAAATAACTCAAGAAGTACATACTAGAAAAAAAAAACACAGTGAAAGTAACACTATTCCTTACTAAATATTTCACCTTGTAACTCCGCATTTTTATGAGCTGACAGAGAGAGAATATGGAGGCCGCCACCTAACCGGTGCTCTGCATGCAAAGAGTGTCTCTGCTGGACAGTATTGTGTATGCACACAGTGCCTCTGCCGTGAATGCTGTGTACTCCTTAAATATGTTAGATGTGATGCCCTTTAAGCTTGCCTGCTCTAAGTATTTAAGAATGTTATCTGTAATGCACAGATGTCCTGAGTGTCCCGGCGGAATCAGCTCGCAATTTTCCCTCCTAATTAAAAATTAATTAAATCCAGTCTGACACTACCCTGGCAGAGGCTAGTAGAGAGACTAGTATCCACTGGAAGCAAAATTATTTATTCACTCAATTACATAGAGCAGTGCCAGGTTCCCAAGCTGCTTTAATCGGCTGTTTTGAATGGAGACATCCAGAGAGGCTGTGAGACGGCTGCAGTCAACAGTTGTCAGAGCCTTGTATCGGTTTTCTTCCCTCCAAAAATTGCTCTTTCCTTCAGGCTGGTGGATGTGTAAAAAATGCATTGTGATGTATCAGTCTGAAGAAGGCATGGAATGTTCGTATCATATTTAATAAATTACGATAGCATTCAATTCAACTGTGTATCCAGATGTTTATTTAGGGATTAAACACTTTTCTGTTGGGCTTAAAAAGTGTAAAAGAACGCTGTTTAAAACCTTTAAAACCTTTGCACTTACAGTATACAGTATCAGCTCTGGAACACATAGTCACTGTATACATTTAGTTGGTCTTCTAAACAAAGTCAACTAAATAATAACACATTAAAACATAGCAAAAATTAAAACATAACATGCATAATTTGGGGCACCCTGTTAGTCAAGAGTTCCCCTTTGAATCACCCCCTCCCAAATAAATGGAGAAAATAATCAAATATGCTTTATAGCTGGCATGGCATTCACTTATTGAAGTACTTTTCCTTTTTCCAAACCTCACTTTCATGATTGTAGCCAAATGGTCTTTGCTTTATCTAAGTATTGTGTTGTTTGTTTCAGCCCCTTCCATGTAGATGACACTTCTGCAAGATGAAAAATGTGTTTTATTTCTTTTTTTTTTTTTCTTCAGTATTTAAATGTAACAAATAAATGGTTATTTTTTTACTTTACAATCTGTAGAAAATCTTTAGTGCTTGTTTCACATTGAAAATCAATGACGCATGTAATGTGACCAGAGATGCTCAAACATTCTCATGCAACTACATGCTTTAAAATGACTGGGTTAAGTGTTGTCAAGTAATATAATACTAGCTTTCTGGATGCATCCATGTCCATCTTGGGTCTCATGACTGAGTTCTTTAAACACTTAGCAGGTAAGTCATTGATTCTTGCATACGGATTTATATAACTGTAAATAAGATTCTGAAAATAAAAATAACGGCAGGCACTTGTATTCAGTTTTAGCTGTTTTTAGTTTGCACACTTTTAGGGATTCTGCATGCTTTGTTGTTTTTAGCATACGCCTGTTGTGCATTATGAAAAGTCTCTTAGTGAGTCTGCTCTTTCTACATTTCTACATTAAAGGGTAATAAAACTTATCTGCTGTATAATGATTATAACTAATTGAAAACTTGGTGATTTACAGCAGCAGTCATGACACTAACAACCCTACAACAGCAAATACATAATGCTAACACTAGCAGCATTTGCTAAATTATAGTATGTAGTCAATGTTAGAACTTGTTTGTTAGGTTAGACCAGAAGTTTGAGAATGTCAGCATTGTATCAGCACTGGACATATGCCCAGGGATATTATCAAATGTAATGGCAAGAAGAAAAAAATGATAGAAATAAATTAAATAAAGGCCCCATGGAGTTGCAGGGGGTAGCGCTGTTGCCTCACCCCTCCAGGGTTGGGGGTTCGAATCCAGGTCCTGGTCTTGTTTGCATTTCTCCTTGTGGTGAGTTTTGCATTTCTCCGGTGGTGTGAGTTTCCTCCGGGGTCTCTGGTTTCTCCCACAGTCCAAAGACATGTGCATCAGGTGAACTGGGGATTCTAAATTGACTGTAAGTGTGAGTGTGTGAGTAAATGGTGTGTGTGTGTGTGTGTATGTGAGCGAGTGGGCTGGTGCCCCACCCAGGGTGAGTCCCTGCCTCGTGCCTGTAGACCCTGGGATAGGCCCTACCCACGACCCTCGTAAGGATTAAGCATTTACAGAAAATGAACAAAATGTAATGAAATGAAACAAAGTAAAACTGAGAATTGTTTTGCCTATAAAAGTCTCAAAATAAAATAAAACTGGACATGTTGGAATGTAGAGCCTTTTAAAATCCTTACCCTATCCAGTTTTATTTTATTTAATTTTAAGCTGTTTATAGTCTCAAAATGAAATAAAATGAATCTGAACATGGTAAAGATTTTAAAAGCTTTCACTTGCTAGTAAGCTGCTTATTTTTTAGACAGCTTAAGAGACATTTTGTGGTTTGTGGTGCAGGGGTGTGGCGAGGGATAATGGATGAAAGATCAGGCCCAATTTGCATCGGAAGGAAGCACGGAAATGCAAGAATCCCTTTAAATGAACATGTTTTTTTAGGTAGATTAACACTATATTAACACTAAAAGTGAATTTACTAATTCTTGAAAAAAATGCATCACATATTTGTCTCTCAGTTTACTTGCTTATGGCAATAACTGCATTAAAGTACCATTTTTTGACATGTTATTTTTGTGGAGATGATGTCCACATTTGCGTCAGATAAATTCAGTTTATCTTACTTTATTCAATAATGAATACATTCATAGGTTGTAGTTGACTAAAAGAGGCCTCTTTTGTGCAAATGATGGTCTTGTACTCCTGGAAGTCACATTTGGTCAGTGTATTTTTCTTTTAAGATCTTTCGCTTTTGTTAACCTCCATCTCCCAAACATGTGCTTTGGGGTATTTACTTTTGCCAGGGTTTGAAAAGGTTGTTGACACTGATGCAGTCGCAAGAAATCTCATTTGGTTGTATGTGCTCACAGATGTGAGCTATGAAAAACCAACCTCCTCATTTCAGGAGAGCGAGAGTCAAACCACATCTTTACATCAAGCAGCAAGCAGTCTTGCTGTGTCGCCATAGCATGCGCACAGCTTGATCTGCGGCTGCTGCATACAAACAGCTCCAAACACTGCGTGTGCGAGACAGAAAACCAGCATCTGCTGAAGCACAGTGGGGTCAAGTCCATTTGGAACTGCTAGAAAATCTACTGCAGCTGCAGCTGGTGCAAGCCAAGTATAAAACAGCAACTGTGTTGCCATCACTGTCAGTGTATTTGATTCCTTAAAGCCTGGATCATTATTTTAGAGTAGCGTGACACATCATGATAAGAGGCTCATGAACGCATCCTTTCTTTGTGTACAATTGACTAATTCCCACTTAGCTACTTCAGATATGTACGGCAAGCACAAATCTAGCTTGAATACCGACCTTTTGTCACAAATCCCTTTCTGATAATCCAAAGCATGTTGTCTAGAATGGCAAATGTTATTGAGTATTGATGCATTAATGTTACACGGCAGAAAATGCCTTGTCAGTCTAGACTTGCCCGCAGCAAAGGCCACATAAGCAACCCAAATGGCCCTATTCAGAACAATCAGCATGCAATCTGAGCGACCTGTGTGGTAGTGCCTCTGTTTGCATTATTGGCCCAGTGTGGAGTGCTTTCAGCACCATGGCCAGCTCCCTTTCACAGACGAGACATGGCCTTGCCCTGGGAGCTTCTTTTTCTCTCGCCAGTGTCTGCTCTTTATGCACACTTTTGTGATGTTTGTACACAGCCTGAATAGCACAAATGGCAAATGTGTAAAGAGAGCAGAACTGTTTAACAAACTGAACTTTAAGCTACCGCTGATTGTCCATGCTGACCCGTGATATTGGAGAAGTCAGCGCAAAGCTCTTTGAATCCCCATTCAATTAACGCTCATTATTCTCTTTAAGTTGTTTTTTTCTTGAGAACCGTCGGCCAAATAAAGCTGCTGTAGGATAACGAACTGCTGGAGCTCAATAGTGCAGAATGGCTCTAGAAATACAATTACACACAAAGAGCCATTATCTGAATTAATTGACTGTGATATATTTCAAAATGGTTAGTTATGGTGAGATAGTCCATGCTGATTGGACAATAAAGGTTGCAGGTGCCCATGTGAGGACTGCGAAACTTTCAGCCCGAGTTTGATTCGTTGTGGGTGTGTGCACAGGCTCACAGTATTTCATTATCGGACAATCTTTTTTACACATACCTGCAACAAGGCGATACAATGACATTCGATCATTCTTTATGCAAATGTGTGTGAGTTTAACATTCCCCTCGTAGCTTAAATAAGCCTCCTCATGTCTGTTTGAATAATTTGCTTCAGGCTCCCCATGGTACTTGTTACTCTCGCCAGTAAAGCTGAAGCTGGCCTAATGCCAGTTTGCATCAGGATTATGCTGACGAGTTCAGTGTTCCACAGGTGCAGACTCTGTTGGCACGCTGCTGTGCACCTGGACCAGAAACACACGTAATGCAACGCACATCTCACTGGCAGAAAGAGAATCAAATCAGCACTGAGGCCACAACACTCACAACAAAAGACACCACACAGAAGTTTATTATGGTGCGTTTACAGCCCACCATTAAAACCCTTATCTGTGTAAGAGTTATGGTTTTAGCCATCAATGGTTGAATAGTGTTAAGAAAACATTGTGCATAATTCCTGCTGATTAAATAAGATAAAAGGCCAAGAGACCGCTCTTGCAAAAGCAAATATATGCTTTGTGTAGGCCAGTAGGATGTGGTCCATGCGCTTAGAAAGGATGGTTTTGGTGAATCCTACAGGGAGCATCAGCAAGAGCAATAATTGTTTTTTTATTTTCTTTTTATTTTATTTTTCCATTCTTTTTTGTGTGGACTTTCCAGATTATAGCTTAATTGGCATGAATTAATAATGATACTTCAAACAAATGCAAATGGATTTAGTTGAGTATTCCTTTTCTTCTGACTATTAGCTTCCCTCCATAGGTATCAGCAAGGCCGTATCTTTCTATTTCTGGAGCTTTTGCTTCCATACAATGAGAGATGAGTCCTCCGGGATGTTTTTTAAGTGTGGTTAGACATTCTTACACAGCAAGACTCCGTTGGTGTCCCACTATTCGCCACATTTACATAATGGATAGCTCCCTGCCACTACATGGTGATTAACCTTGAATAGTCAGGAGCCGTAGACTGAAAACTTGGAACTGAATAGAAATAATATCATATGGTTGAAGATGGAAGAAAAAATAACTGTTTGCTTCTAGAAATCACATATGAATGTTGGCGGTTCCAGCTTTCCGGAGATCTGTGCGTGGGTTGGCGTGGCACACATAAGATATTGCTTTCCCAAGACACTTAAGAGACTTGGAGTGGCTGACGCGAGACGAGGTGGAAGAAATAAAATAGCA
>JBBPCY010000032.1:20293342-20306297 GCA_037974405.1 Brachyalestes nurse | reverse complement strand
GTGTTTGGGATCATCAGTTGTGATGGTGGGGTTGGTACACAGTTAGTAATCCTATTCCACTACAGTTCTACTCCACATTATGGTAAAAACCACTTAACTAAGTAAAATGAATCATCAGTCCATCAGTACCTTATTAAAAAACATACCTCTTTTTTGTTTACTGCATAATTCCATGTGTTCCTTCATCATTTTGTTTGTTTTCAATATTGAATGAGAAGGTGTGTGTCCAAACTTTTGACTGGTAGTGTACGACTGACCTTACTCCAGTGTTGATTGCATTCATTCCTTTGAGTGGTGCCTAATTGATTTAGTTGTATACATATGGTAATAAATGTAGCCAATAAATTACGTTAGGGCAGCTTGCATCAAGGCAATTGTTTTCAATAAAACATGTAAGTAAACAAACTTGCTAAAACCTAATTGGTCGTTCATTAAATTAAATTATGTCAAATATTTTCTATTCAAATAATGTACTGTACACCAATCATAACATTAAAACCCCCACTTAATATTGTGTAGGTCCCCCTCGTGCCACCAAAACAGCTTGATCTTATGGACCCTATAAGAATTCCGAAGGTGTGTAAGCTGTGAAATGGGGCTGGAAAAGTTTGTCCAGCACATCCCACAGATGCTCGATTGAACTGAGTTCTGGGGAATTTAGAGACCAAGTCACTACATTGGACTTTGTTGTGTCCCTCAATCTATTTCTGAACATTTTTTGTTGTAGGGCACATTATTCCGCTGAAAGAGACCACTGCCATTATTGGACAGCGGGATGTATTTTGTCTGCAAATACCGAAGCGTCACACTGCCTCCACCGGCCTCCACATTGCCTTCTTTTCATGGTACATCCTGGTGTCACCACTTCCCTAGGAAAGTTACACACACATATCCAGCTGTCCACTTGATTTACAAGAAAATAGACCAAGCTAACTTCTTCCATTGTTCCACAGTGCAGTCACTGCAAATGCTTTCAGTGCTGAACAGGGATAAACATGGGCACTCTGATCGGTCTACTGCTACACTGTAAATTTCAGTAAGTTAAAGATCAAGCATTCTCAATGCCTTCATATAATCAAGTAACATCATAAAATAAGCATGTTTTAAGTTTCAGTAACCTTTACCTGATTGATCCAAAGCAATGCATTTTCGTGATTTTTTAAATTTTTTAACCGTTTTATCCTTACTAGGTTCACGGGTATACAGGGCCTATCCCGGGGCCAGCAGGCAGAAGGGAGCCAGCCCAAGTTGTATATTAACTCTGTAAATTTCAGTGTGCACAGCCCCATACACTGTTTAAGCTGTGGTGCACAGTGTGTTCTGACACCTCTCTATTATAGCCAGCAATACAAGACAGGCCAGTTTGAAGATGCTCTGACTCAGTTGTCTAGCCATCATAATCTGGCCCTTGTTAAAATCGCTTAAATTCTTACGCCTGCCCATATTTTCTTGGTTCTAACATGTCAGTTTCAAGAGCTGACTGTTCGCTTGCTACCAAATGTATACCACCTCTTGGCAGGTACCATTGTAGTGAGATAATCAATGTTATTCACTTCACTGGTCTGTAGATCGGAGTAGACTTTTGTAAAGTATATTTTCTGACTCATGAACATTTGCTATCCATTTAAGTTCCCAAGGCCTTTCGCGGTGTATGTATAGTTACAATGAAATTGCTCAAATTTTCTACCGAGATTCCTTATAAAATATAGATGCTGTTTCACTGCTGTGTGAGGACCTCGGAGGCGCTGCAGCTGCAGCAGCTGTTGCCCTTGCTTTTTCGGAGAACAGTGGGGCTATGAGCTTCCCCATATCATAGCTCGCTTTTCATCATTTTTTCAGAAGGCGGAGGCACCTTGTTCGCTGGTGCCCTGCAATCCACAATCCATTTCCACACCGGAGCTAAGTATGTCAACACCGAATGTTATGATGATGAGGAGGGGATGCAGGTGATAATTACTATGATTAAGGGAGGAGGGCATGCCGATTAGTCTGAGCATCACTCAGGTCTATACAGCTTCTGCATGGCGCCTGCAGGAACTTGTGTACTTAAAACACACTCCTAGGCCTCTAAATGGCCTGCATGAGGTCAAGCCTAAGTGAGCAGCTCCCTTGCTATGCATTGCCTCCACACTCTGTGTGTGTGTGTGAGAGAAAGAGAGAGGGAGAGACACACACACACGTACAGACAGAGACACAGAGAGAGAAACAGAGAGAGACTAAGGTGGGAAAAGGTAAATAAATTATGTCTTTACATTTGTATCCGTTCTCTTAAGTGTATTAACGAGTCCGGCTTCCCATCGCAGCATCCAAGAAGGCACGTAATCCAAACGAAACAGCCCCCCCACCTCCCCCCTCTTGTCCGGGCTGTGGTATATTCCACAGATGCTGATATAGCGAGTATGAGAGCTTGTCTTCGCAACAGCAGCCTCTCCGAAGATCTGCCGTTTAGCCGAGGCTCATGGGGGAAGAAGGGGCTATCTCCTGAACGCCTGGCCCCCCTTGACTCCACTCCTGTCACCAAGTGCCACTGTGCTGCGTGTCAAAAACAAGACCAACCCCACAAATCCACTATATCAACTGCCTGGCGACGCCAGACCTCTCGCTCCGCAGCTCTGGAGGGATAACTGAGAGGGGCAACAAAGCTAAGAGGGATTTTATATGGTGATTAGGAGTCAGACGGTTTGGACCAGACGGAGTAGGACTATCCTGGTATGGCAACAAATCGAGAAAAGGTAATGCCGGCTTGTTTCGCTGTCCTGTATGAGCTATCAGCGGTAGGTTACGCGAAACCCATGTGTGGAAACATACTAGAGCGAGGGACCCACACAGACCTATCCTCTCTTTAACATGTACATTTACTTCACTTCAGGTCTGTAGGATGTCCTGAAAATGTCAGTGTTGTGTAAAACGGCATCAGAAATGCATTTTGCTCGTTTTAAGGAGGGAAGCGGCAGTCTAAAGAGGTCGTCTTGGGCGGTATTCGTGGTTTAATTCACCTGTCAGGGTAAGGAGAAAAGTAACGGAGCGAGCAGGAGATATTCTAGAATGTCCGAGCGAAGATACAATATAACAGCTATGAAAATATTAATTTCTTTAATAACTTAGACACGGCAATGGCAGGGCGGCGTGTCTCTGCACTGTTTTCGCCGTTTCCTTTTTGGGGTCAACCTTACGACGTCTCGGTGGGCTTCTAGCCTGGATGCTGGGACTAACTTCTCACAGAGAACTACCTGAAAGAAACGCTGCTTCTAGTCTGGCCCAGTTCGTGTTTTGGGCTTATTCATTTGGGCCCCCTTATTTTGAATATCTTCTACAAATCATGTTTTAGGTTGTGTTTCACGAAAGGAGCTCTCCAGCATTTCAGGCAGAAATAAACAGTCTAAATAAACTTGGACGATCAAGAAACAAGGCAGAAAACTTTGGCTCTCCGTTGCTTTAAAGGTACTGCGTTTGAATTAATTGGCAGCTGGCTCAATATATTGTTAACTGATTTATTTTAGCAATTTTGTAAAAAAAAAATATATTCACATTTGATCAGATGGTGCTTTGGAAATTATATTTGTCAATGTGTGACCGTTTATTCACCATGCTGGACCTTATTATAGTGGTAATAGCAATTAATAATTTAGTAATAAGTACACACATGCTATTTAGTTTTTATGCGAAATACTCAAATCCTCTGGTTTTATACTGGTTTTATATTGTATTGTTTTATTTATTTTTCAGCCAAATGATTTGTCAGTTCAATGCATCATTTTTGGTCAATGCGAGGCGTTAAAATCACAGGGCTGATGGTTTTAGTGTTGTGAGTCTGACTGATTCTCTGTATTAACCTATTTGAGTGCAGCACTGAACCAGAGGGAGCTCATCTCTCACTCAATGGCCTTTCTTGCCTTTCTTGCGTCTTACCATGCAACTTAGATGTTAACTCTTGTATCACAAGCATCAGGCTGTCAGTCTGTTTCTGAGTGGTGCTTTGTGAATCAAACACAGTTATTTTATTCTGTGGTGACCATTGCAGTTTGGGTGAAAAGCGAAGAAAGAAGTCATTCTCCTTCTTTGTTGCTTTTACCAGTGTCTTGTCCTTAAGTGGAAGGCCTGCTCATTTTCCCATCAGTGTGTGGAAAACCTTGCATTTGCACTGTTACTCATGTTTGCTCCTGTTTTGTGCCTTCCTTGGGAAGAGGGTACTGGCTGAATTTTTCTCCTCTTACCTGCGGTGAATGCTGCTATCACGCCATAATCTGTGATTTTTTTAAATTCATAGAACGACCACATAAATTAACACCATGTCAATCACAGCAGTTTTGCTTACAGATGCTTCTGTTTGCAAGGAATGAAGTGGCGTAGCAGTACGTTCCTCGTCTCCAGTCCCCTGAATTAATTGTGCTGATAAAAACCGAGGCAATCTGTTGCTGCTATTCGTGATTAATAGATGAGCATCTGTGCTTGTGTACTGTATACCACCTACTCATACACTCTCAGACTGAATTCTCTCATTGTTCCAGGGAGGAGCAGCCTGTAAAATAGAAGAAGGCATATGCGAGGTAGCTTCAGTCCACTGGCAAAAGGAATTAGAGGGCCTTTTATTGCCATAATACAGGCTTTCACACAAACATTCATGCAAGAACCTGCCAGTACTGTCTGTTTCTTGCAAATGAAGGAATACTGCATGTTTTTCACACAAAGAAACGGCACAATTATAATGATTATAACACATGTATACAAAGATACACTATCCTGCAGGGTTTCCACTTAGACTACGTGTCAAAACAGCATAGTGTTATCAGCCGTCCACTGTAAGCAGCCAGTACTATTTGGCGTGTTTTATCTTTATATAATTACTGTATGTATCCATTGATTGCAGGATGCAATTCACTTAAAGGCCACTGTTTCAGTGTTTGTTGCCAAACATGCCTAGCCTGGGTTACTGATGCTCATACAAACGGCTCCTACAGATGTTGCTGAAAGGAGGGGAATTTTGTGGAGGTGTTTGAGGAGTAGTGTGTTGAGATTCTGAGGCTGCACTTGGCGCTAAGCAGACTCTTGGCTGTCAGCTCCTCTCCTGTAGAGAGGCAATGTAGCGCCTCGTGCATGCCGTACAGTGCCAGCCTCCGGGCACCACAGACGCTTTGAATGAGTGGTTGACACTTTCCTGGCCCTTATCCAGTAGGAGGTGTCTAAAGTGGGGCAATGGACAGCACTGTTGAAACAGGCGGTGAAGCTTGTCCTCGCGTTCTACAGGACTGCGTTCTTCCAAGGCTCCTTTAGTTCCTAAGTTTCTTTATAATTCTTTATTGATTCAAGAAAATTACATGATATGGACAAAAGTATTGGGATGCCAGAATTTGTACCCATTCATTCTGTAGAGCATTTATAAGGTCAGACACTGATGTTGGACGAGAAGGCCTGGATCGCAATCTCCGTTCCATTTCATCCCAAAGGTGTTGGATGGGGTTGAGGTCAAGGCTCTGCGGGCCAGTCAAGTTCTTTCACACGGAACTCATCCAACCATGTCTTTATGGAGCTTGCTTTGTGCACTGGGTCACAGTCATGCTGGAATAAAAAAGAGCCCTCCCCAAACTGTGTGTCCACAGTTTGGAAGAATGCCGTTGTCTACAATGTCTTGGTATGCTGAAGCATTAAGACTGCCCTCAAATGGAAATAACAGGCCTAGCCCAAACCCTGGAAAACAGGTGTCCCAATACATTTGTCCATGCAGTGTATTTTTTGGCAATGAATAACATCTGACCTCGTTTTGAGAAAAGACAAATTGTGGTATGTTTTTTGAAATCACATAAAGCTGTGGTTCAGTAAATAGTGGATGAAAATGTTCAGGAAAAAAGTGGCCATTTGTGTGGGGAGCTGTATGATGTCCATTAGGATTACAGCGTTTCTTGCAACAGTTCTCAAGCACCATGCTGTCTCTTCGCCACCCAGCTAAGCATAAGCAGGCCTTGTGGTTTGTATTTGGATGCAAGGCCTCCCCAGGTAGCAGTAGCACAGCTGCTTGCTAGCCAGCGTGGAGTTCCTTTCCCCACAGGCCATAGTACAATCCAATGCCCCAGGTCGATAAGGAGACATTTCGCTGCAGGAGTTGACCATGGGTGGAGGTTCAGGCCTTGGCTTGGCCATTATAAGTCTTACGGCGCTAAAGTTGTATGTGGTATATCGATATGCATTTCTTGTGCTTTGTTCTAAAGCTAACCTATTCCTGCAGACTGTCTGCCTTAGTCAGAAGCCATTGAAAAACAGACTTTGCCATGATTAGAACATCCTCTCGCGCATCCCTTATACATCTTTTCCTATATATTCAACAAACCCTTCAGCCACTTACCCTCTTAACTGTTTTTCTCTACTTGTGTATTAACCTCTGATTTGTTTTTCTCTGACAGGGTTGTTAAGGTGTTAGCTAGCAGTTACTTGGTTAAAAGCTGCTGTTGATTTAAGTATAGCTTTACAGGTATTAAGAACAGTTGTGGACTACTTTAAAGCACTGATGTACATCGCTCTGGATAAGAGCATCTGCTAAATGCCGTAAACGTAAACGTAAAGCATCTTGCCATTTTGCGAATACATATAAGCCACAGATAAATAAATAAGCAATTCATACATATTCAGGTATAGTGTTTTGTGATTATTTATTTTATTCCATGCTGGCTGGTTATTGTTCCAGTTTTTTGCTGCAGATACCAACGGTGCTACAAATTTGGGTTTGAGTGGGTACATTTACTGATTACAGCCTTATCAAGGCACACCAACATTAATAACATGCCTACGAAATCAGCTGTATAGATTTTGGCTCATGGATTCTAAGGCTGACTGATTAGACATTTGGTACTGAGTGACACAGAATGTTTCAGTACACAGTAGCACTAAAGTAATTTGATCGGGAGCATGAAAGTATTGAATTTCAATACACAGCCTGACATAACAGTGTGTGTTATGAAGTTCCTATGCAGACAAGGGTCAAGCAAAATTACTTTTCGAATTCATTACACAGTAGTTTTAAACCACATTGCATTTTCCCCTTATAGGCATTCTTTATCTGGTGAAGAAATTAATACTATCACTTTCTTTACCATACAATCATTTCAGCACAATCACAGGTCACACAGTAAACCTGAAATGATTGGGCCACTTTGCACTGTGCAACACAAACAAGTGGGCTGAACAGTGGAATAGGCCGCATTAGCCCCTTTAAAATAAGGCTTGAAAGAACAGTGCTTTACCGAAGAAGGAATTAACTATAAGGACAACATGTTATTCTCCACTGGTTCTTTCCATCAACCAAACCCCCAGCATAATGTAGACATGTGTTTCACTGTGCCATGGCGAGAGTGGTTATGAGCTGGCCAGCTTGTTTCCAGCGATTGAGATAATGATTGGGTGTTTGTGTGGGCGGCTATGTGGGGTCACTTCCATGTTATTAAGCCCTGCAGTCTGTCAGCTTGAATGTGTCTGTTCTGGCCCTGCAGGCCCTGACATTGTGATCTGCAGAGTAGAGGCATTTAAAGATGCAAACAGAACAGCATAATGATATTTTAGTTTACTTCAAGCTTATAGTATATCCTCTTGCTTGAAAACAGTATTTTCTTGAATGGTTTGTTGTCCAAACACAGTTGTTTGTGAATATAAATAATAGAATCGTTGCTCAGTTTTGAAGAATGAATATGAATGGTTTTCACCTACTTTTTAATGCCACTGACTGTTGGTTCTCAAATCTATGATTATAATACAAATTGTGTCCTGTGTAATTGTAGTTTAGGAAGTTTTTCCTAAACAACACATTCTTGTTACTCTTTACTGCATTATTGTTTGCTTGTCATTGCTCTCAGTGTATAATCACGTCCTCATGGCCTAGTTCTGATGCTCAAATACCCAATGAAGGTGCTTTGCAAGCTGTGATGCATTGTGTGTACTAACACCTTTCTGTCATAGCCAGTTTGTACTACAGTAGCACTTATGTAGAAGATGAGTCAGGCTTTGCTCCCCATGTGCATCAATGAACCTGAGGCACCCATGACTCTGTTGCCAGTGTACCGGTTGTCCTCTTTTGGTAGGTACTAACAACTGCATGCTGCACATTTTGTAAATATTGGGTCTTGTGGGGTAGGGTGACCAGATTTGGGATTGTGAAAAGAAGAACACCTTAGCGCGGACTTTCTTTACCAGCTCGGGGAATTGGGGGGGTCAGCGTGGTTGCGGGATGGGGCAGAGAAGTACCGAGGTTCAGGTGTATCTCCGGGTGAGATATGCGCATCTGCAGTCGACCCCACAGTCCGGGTGGGGGGGTGTTCGGGGGGCGCTTGATATGTTTTATGCGCATCTCGGGCCGAAGGCCGTGCACCCGATGGACTTTTAGTTTATGAGACATGCCCATGACATGACGAATGCTCAAAATCCCAGACGATTCTAAAATTCCGGCCGGACGCAGGACTCAAAAAGAGGACATGTCCAGGGAAAAGAGGACGTCTGGTCACCCTATGTGGGGTGTTCCTTGTATGCATTGGTCAGAACCTTCCAAAAGTGGTCCAACTAAGGACAACTAGTGACCCAGCAAGAGGGTGGTCATGGGCGCATACTGATCCATGGGGGAAGCGAGGATCAGCCTATCTGGTCTATTCCCACAGAGGAGTAACTGTAGCACAAACTGCTGAAAGATTTAATGATTCACATTATTAGGCAGGTAGTTTTAATGATATAGCAGATTGGTGTACATATGTATAAGCTGTAAAGTGATGTTCCAAATTACTGACCAAATCTATGTAATAAACATTCAAATGTTTCCCTTACAAAAAAAATCTTTTTTCACAACACAATATTCACAAAAGAAGCTAGCAAAACCAATCCCCTGTGAATGTTTGGAGAATGTTAATTGAAAGAATTTAATCAGTATGAACTTTCACATTCAGCAACAAAAGCAAGTTCATTACCATTATTCTGTGTCCCTCTGCAGGGTCCGAAAACCTAACCTTTGCAGTAGCAAAGAAAAAAAACAGCCGTTGAGATGGAGAAGTTCAAGGGCAGCTTTCAGTACACTATAAATGTATTCATTAAGGCATTTCTAACACTAAAAGGACCATGCTATAGGTATGCTACATAATTAATAAAGCTCAAGGTTATAACGACAACGCTTAAGGTTATAACGACAACAGCATTTAACTACACAGTCCCACTTATAAATACTGACCCACTGACACTAAGGCTTTTACAGAAGATAGTATTGTTATGAATAAGGCAAATAATGCAATCACATGCACTTACATAGAGAAAATATACAAATATTAATTTTGCTCCAGTAGATTGTTCAGTTTAGCCTTGTGTTGCATTGCCTTGTTGTCTTAAAATCCTGAAGGACACAATTGTTTGTGCTGTTATACACTGTTCAACTAAACATTCTTTCACCTTACGAGAAAATTCATCCATCATTCACCCTTGTCAGAAGATTATGATCTTAATAGCCTTACTAGCCTTACTCTAAGTGTAGAGTACATGGCCAGCATAACCTTGTTGGCAAAACTGTAGTATGGGGTAAAATAACTCAGTCTGTGCTGTCAGAATAAGAACATCTCCCCTGACTGAGTCAGAAGGTAGAATGTGCAGAGAATGTCAATAACACCGTTCGAGATAAGCCTCCGGTGGAAACGTGTATATCTATACACTGGGAGGTGTTGGAGTATGTCTGCACCACAATACATGAGTCATGAGCTTCCATGGGTCATTCTGTCAATATCCTCTGTGGCTAGGTCCTGCGTATCACTGCTGGTAGGACATTCATCCAGCTGCCTGTATTCAGCCTCCTCTATTTGACTTACAGCCCCATTTAACCGCTATTGATTTCCACCATGGATCTTCCTTTTGAAGGCTAACGTGACATGTTTTGACTGACACCACACAGGACAGGACTTGCATGTGGTATTCAGTTGATATCAATAGACTTAAATGTTCTACGGTGCTAAATGTGTTTTCCCACCTCATTCACTCTTCAATATCAGTCAAACCGGAGAACCGGAGAAATCTCCAAATTCCCCAACACGTCTCGATACAGTATGCGCCCGCATACTGTAATGAAGCATGTGGCTATGTGTTCATTTAGCAACAGTATCACAACACTTTCTTCCCCCAGGAACCACTAGCTATTCATTTCCGCTCAGTGTTGCTTTCCTCTGTTGCTACAAACTTGATTTCGGCGTTTGCCGTGCGGGAGTTGATGCTGCTGTCTCTCACCACGTGTCTGAAGAGGGAGGGAAAGGTCTTTTGGAAGGACTTGCGGAAGCTAGCCCCCATGAATCCATACACAATGGGGTTGATCGAGGAGTTGGTATAAGACATACAGTTGGCCCAAGTCTTGATCTTGTATGTGGCATAATTGACTTTAAAGTTGGGGTAGAAAGACTGAAAGAGGGCAAAGATCTGAATGGGTCCCCAGCAAATGGTGAACAGCACCACGATGACTACCACCATTTTGGAAATCTTACTCCTGATGGAAATGGTCCGCTCAGAGAGCAGGTGCACCTGAAACAGAACGGCATGGGATTTGGCCAGGCTTTGAGTGATAAACACAGACTTCATTTAAGTAGATCAATAATTAAGTGAGATAGACTACCATTCAGTTTAGTTCATTTGCAGCTTAGAAGTGGAAGTACAGGGAATAAAATGGCATCATTCATTAATTGGTAATTTCATAATTTGAACTACCTGGGGTGTCACATGTAATTTCTTTTTATTTAACTTTCAAATCATGTGCTGTAATACTCATACCAGTATCTACAAATATGGACAACAAGACAAAGCTACATTTAGATTGAAGTCTTCTTTTATCATAGGGAGGCTGTGCATACTCACCTGGTGGTTATTGTCCACAGGCTCCACAGTTGGCTGGCCAACTCTCTTTAACATGAAGGAGTAGCAAAACGAAATGGTCAGAACAGGCAGCAGGTAGACGGCTATGAACTGGTAGAGGATAAAAGCTCTTTCGTGGGTCTTAGAGGGAAAGCGTTCCATGCAGTATTGTCTTGGTCCATACCAGTAGCCATCCTCAAGCCTCTGGTACAGGAAGATTGGAATGGACAGAATGAATGAGCCTGCAACAGAAGAGAGAAGAAAGTCCATTATGTGCATGTATTTAGTAGGGATTTATACTTTGTGGCTTTTGGACTGCCTAGAAAAGAGATAAACAACAGATTAAGAAAACAATTGCTGTTTATTTGCTAACATAATGGAGAAAAGGTTTAACCAAAAATGTGGCATGTGCAAAATTAATATCCTTAATTTCAGAAGAAGTAACAGATAAGCAGGTGACTACAAACTTTTTGGACACACAGTACATATTCGAATGTGATCCATATGTATGAGGTGGTGTTATGTTGTTACATAAGAAAGTTCATTATGTTGCCTGACTTACTGATCCAGATACAGATGCTCACAATCATAGCGACTCGGGGAGTGCGGTGCCGCAAAGATTTCAGAGGATACACAGTCACGTAGCAACGATCACCGCTCATGGCCGTCAACGTGATGCATGTGGCCTGGACCGTCACCTGCAAATAAGCAGACAGCCAAGGTTCCTTTGATCATGGATGATTATTAAAGCCATTACACAGACAAGCTGGAGAAGTGTCAGGGATGAGAAATAGACCTGTCTGACGCATTGGGTAATATGCACCCAAAGCATACATACTGTATTCTTCAGAGGAACAGAAAAAAATGTCCATATATTTAGTAACTGATGGATAAATTCACTGAAAGATTACTCTTCCCTAATTACAGCTTGGACAAATGCAAAACTGATTCAGAATAGCTTTTGATTATAATGCAAGGTCCATGATTTAAGCAGTTGCAACTGACCATCAGTCTGCTGATGCAGATGCTTAGAGGAAGCCTTTAAATCTCATCATGTCTCACCAGGAGTGGGAATTTGTTAAGACATTGTAGGCAATCCTATGGCTATGGTTGCATAGTGCATGAATGGCATGTCAAGTCTGCCATGTCATGTGACAGCTTGTGCGAACAGTAATTTGCTTCTTCTGCAGTCTAAATGAGCTTTAATGAGCGGGGACATACAAGCTGTACAGGTTTATTATCAATTATAATTTATGGAGATGTTTCTTCACGGGTTGCGCAGAGGACATGCAACATAGTGAACAGGATGAGCCATCATGTTTGGGTCTCGGACTGGGAATGATCAAAGCCCTCTGTCATCAACTAGCCTTTAATTGGCTTCAGTTTAAGCTGTCCATTCAGGCACTCCCACACCAACACAAAGATTTCAGCATCTGGGGGAGTTAGTTATTTGTTTGCGACTGGATAAAACAAATTAAAAACAGGCAAAAGCCAGGACCTTAATTATGCTTTTCTGTTCAAGTGTTACTAACATTTTGTTGGAAATGAGGAAAAATCACATGAGAAATGGCCATAGTGGTTTGCTGGCAACAAATTAGAGAGTACACTTATGTTCAAGTAGAAAACACATCCAGAGCACGGCAGAATAAGCTGGAGTGTAATACTGTGAGAGGGTGTATGATTGTTTTTCATAAAATAAAAAAAAAACTATTTATACAATATACAATTATTTTATAGTTTTGGAATAGTCCAAGTACAATCACCAATGCTCCAATGTCCATTTAAAAATAAAGCCTTAACTCTTGGAAGCTATGGTTTCTGACACAATAATAAAGCTGTTTTCGCTGCTTTCACTCTGTGCAAGTCTAAATTTTTAATTGCAGAAAATGGAAAGCTGCTGTTGTGGGAATAGTCTTTATTTCTCTCATCAAAATATAGAAACCATCCCTTCGTTTTTTGTCATCATTTGCTTTTCTAACAAAAAGAAAAGGTATTGCAGTTGTTGATATAGTATGCATTAGGGCATTAACACAAAAGTCGACTAGTCGACTTCAGAGGCACTAGTCGACTCTGCCTGAAGGAAGTCGACTAGTCGAGTGTTTTTTTCCTC
>JBBPCY010000032.1:20251989-20269660 GCA_037974405.1 Brachyalestes nurse | reverse complement strand
TTATGAAGGGACTACAATAATTGGTTAAGTCACGGAACACGTGTCAGCGTCAGCCAATCAGAGGCAGAGACTGCATTATGTGTACAGGCGCGCACAGAGGAAAAAAAACACGACTAGTCGACTTCTCTCAGGCAGAGTCGACTAGTGCCTCGACTAGTGGACTTTTGTGTTAATGCCCAAATATATATATTAAAAAAAGTTCTAAAGAATGAGGCTTTGGTTTGTTTTCGTTTATTTAAAATAAACAGCAGTGTATTAACCAGTTAACACACACTCTTGCTTATATGTTCATGTATGTGTAAGGCAGCAGAAGTGTTACACCAGTAGGTGGCACTATTTCATCACACAACGATCCAGGTTTATGATTTACTGGCGCTTTTTGGTCCCTCTGTGATTCCGTACGATCCTAAATTACTTCAATCACGTCTTCTCCGTCGTATGTTCTCCATACGACATCATGTACAGAACCGTGACGGCCCTAATGTATATATATATATATATATATATTTTTTTTTTTGTTTGTTTGTTTTTACATATACATACATATAAAAAACGAGGTACTCTAGTTACAATGGAGATCCATTCTATGACAGCGGCGTAACCCAAAACGTCAGCATAAAAACAACACGAACGGAACACTCCCTCACTTGTATGCCGTGTTACTGCGTATTCTGCATATTCTGCGCATTCTTCCGCTGTGCGCCACTAAACTAGTTTGTCCACGTGAGCGTCGTGAACTCAAAACGTTGCATGGTGAGACCCTCGTAACTCCAGGACCCCCTGTATATAAATACATAAAATATATCAAACTCTGTATGATTGTGTGCAGGAGAGGGGCTTTGGCGGCAGGGCAGGAGAGTGCAGCAGAGAAAGAGGGGAATGGACCTTCTGACTGTAGCTTTATGGAGGATATTTCACTTCCCAATCCAAATTAATATGCTCAGTTATCAATGCTAAGGGTTAGACATTGTTAATTCAAACTTAATCACATTAATCTTTTGATCCTGATACATGTATTGGATACATTAATATGATCTTTAACACATTCATCCATCCAAACATGAAAATGTTAAATAGCAGGTTTGGGTGGATTAGCGTGATCTGACTTTTGATGCAGTATTAGTTATATTTTTGTCTTTCATTACAAGGAATACTTCCAGTATCAACACGCCAGTGGTTTTACCAACATGATACAAAGAGATTTTTTCAATTACATTTTTTAAACAGTGCCAACTTTTTGACATGCATGATTTTTCAACTCTGTGGAGTAAGAGAGAGAGAAAATGACTTATGGTGCTAGGAGGAGAGCTTACAAAGCCCAGTGTTTTTTTTTCCCCCACGTGAAATGAGTTTGGCTTGAGGAACAAGGTAGTGGGTGTTACATCAAAATGGAAAATCAAGGCATCTAATGGGCACCCTACAGTGGGGCAGAATTAGCAGGAGTAAGCTCACACAGTGAGCTTAGAGGCATTAGATGAGCTGGTCTCCTAAGGGAAGCCTGCAAAATCAGGGCTGGTCAATGGAAGGATACTCAGATTGGTTCGAAAGGAGTCTTGTGTATGGTATAAACCGTGCTTAGTCTCTGATGGTTCAGTCTTTTTTTTCTGAAAATTAAAAAAGCTTAAAGGTGGTGGGGGTGGGGATGGGTGGCAACATGGTGACGTTGCTGTTGTCGTGAAAAGTCACAGTACATTTTTAATTGTGTACAGTTTTCAAGAATATTGTGTGTCTTGTTAGTGCTTTCACAACAATAAACTGTGTGAGTCATAAAAAAGGCACTCATAAACAGAGAACTTTTAATTAAGAACTGATAATAAGATAGTAACTACATGAACTGTATAGTAAAGAGTAGCTGTGAACATGTCATTATACTGCTCGTTTATTTTTGCCAGTTGATTTTTTTCCCAGTTAATTCTGTTTTTGCAAATGTTCCATTAAAGGGAATAATGTTGCTTTAATTGCTTTTCAGTAGGTGTGCTGTTTTATTTTTGCATTATGCCCATTACGATGTGTTCGTTAAACTCTGAAAAACAGTATCGTAATGTGTAACGTGACAAAGGCGATAGAGGATGAGCAGTGATTTTATTTATACCATCCAATTAAAACAAATACGAAAGCATACAGATGGTTAAACATAAGCATTATAGGAATGCACCTAACCAGGGAAGGGCTACGGATGATGGACAACTACATGAGAACCAGAAGGGGCTGAACTAGGGACAGCTGTGATGGGGCGTGGTTACAAATGTATAGGTGAAAATAAATATCAGGGCAGGACAGGGCTGGAGCGCTAGACCAAAACAAAAAGAGACAGGGGAGTGAGAAACAGAACAGAGAGCAACAAATGTGGAATAACACAGGATGAGACTGTTACATAATGCATAACATTTATCATTCGAATGTTTTTTTTTTCCATATTGCCAGCTTATACTGTATACTTTTATCACTAATTTGTTACTCCTTGCACCAACATGTTATTTATTTCTGTCACATTACCTGGTTTAACTTACTTGCCTGGTTTATTTGATCATTCTCAGTGAAGATGTCATTTCTCAGTGAGTCTGCAATAGTGTTCCAATTCCACTTTATATCAGTATTTTTACATAGAGAGACACATCCCCATGGATCATTTGCATTTTATTTTATGTGAATAAAAAAATCTCGTTATTCAAGTAATCGTTAAGACAGATTATCGGCATATTTGGGAGTGGCTTGAGTATTTCTGCTTTTACAAAACGAATGTGGACCCTGTGACAGTCCAATAAAAGCAAATACGTTCCTTGTTCCTCGTATGTGGTGGAGATATTGTGATATATAATACTTCTTCTGGCATTTTATTGTGAGTGAGGGTTCTGTAGTGACAACCCTGGTTTGTTATGTAACATGGTTTTTGCCGCGGGGCAAGATTTTGAAGTGGCTTAGAGTGTGGAACAGTCAGAGGGGTGCTAATGTGCATGTCTGATTTATTATGCTCAGAAGTGAAAAAAACATTACAGACAAGGGCAGTGCTATTTGGAGCAGGTGTATAAAAAAGCTCAATTAGAACTCCTTTAATAGGCAGAGTTTTCCTCGGTACACGCTGCTTGGTAAGCTCTAAAACTCCATTGATGAAAAAAACAAGCGCTCTTTTTTACCTGTGGAAACAGAAACAAAGAAGCCATGCTGTGCACCCGAGGATTTCGGAGGAGAGTTGGTTTGGAGAGGATTCAGTGCAAATTAATAAGGCCCCAAATGGCCGTTTGGTGATAGCAGGTATGCATATTTCACAAACATCAGAGGAGGCTGGTGAAGCACTAGAGAGCACTAGAGCAGCCAATGCCTGCAGCTTGCTTGGAGCTTTTCGGTTAAAGCAAACTCCTAACGTACCTGGCAACAGTGAATTTTTGCAACAAGAGGTCCCCAGCCTGACACACTGCACTGGCTTCATGTTTAATGTGCATTTATTCCTTCAAAACTGCACGATGTGGTTGCCGCACCAGAGAAATAAAACACCCTGCAAGACTTTTTTGCTTTACAACGGCCTTATATTAGCTACGACCTAGTAGAACAAAGTATTAAAAAAGCAGCCTAACCCAGTAACTGGCAGGTATTTTTTCAGTGGTGCGTACCCCAAGCGGCGTAAGGTTCAGCTGTGTGTGCGTCACCAGACAGCAATTTTTCTCGCCCCCAACATAATGCTAATGGCCCATGCAAAAGTCTTAACTCCCAATTAGTCAATAAGACAGTTCTGGGGTGCACTCCTAAAACGCTTCTTCAGTGCTGAGAGCTGAGAACAACATTTGCACAAGTTTGCCTGTCATAGATGTTTCATTTTAAGACTGTTAGTGAGAAGATTGTAATTGGATGAGTTCTTTTTTTTTCCTGTGCGGATTTAAACCAGAAAGACTAACTGTTAAGCAGCAAGAAAGAAGGTCTAGAAAGGGTGACCTTTCAAGTGAAATAAAAGCTTCCTGTCAGCTGCAGAAAGGTCAGTTGTAAACTTGGATCCCAACAAACAGGTATGATTACCCTAAAGTATCTCCACGGGATTGACTGGGGATACCATAATGGGCTAGGAGAGGTCAAGGAAGGATTCCATCTCGTCTTTAATTTCGTGGCTTTTTACTCAGGAAATAGAACATAATGGCCTTTAGAAAGACGAGGAAGTGATGGTACCAATACGGAAGAAGAATCTTTGACACATTGCTTTGATACCTGATTCCTCTGAAGTGGCTGGTATTTAAATTCACCGGGTTGAACATCAAGGTCATTCGAACATCACAGACATGACGGCCTTAGTACAATATGACTGAATCTCATAAAGCCTGTATTGTTGCATAAATTAATAAATGATGTACATCTTACATAAACTCTGATAGTCCTGGAATTCGGAGGCAAATTAGGTTGCAAATGATTGGCTTGGTGATATTTTATACTGCGGTTTTAAAATATGAAAAAATATGCACTGATACCACTTTTTAAATGTTCTCATATGTGCCAATACAAAGTACCTATACTGATTTTTACCTAACTATATTTAACCTAGAGATGTGCCTATAAATCCTGGTATTTCTACAATAATGCCACTTCAAATAATTTAATTTGGGAAAAAAAGCAGTGCTCTGTGATGCCCACTGGTTGATATAAATATGTCAGCATTTGATTTGATTATGCAAAACACAAAACAAGAAATACATAGGTAGCCTTATGGTGCATACACATAAGCACACAGTGGCATCTTTGGTTTGGCAAAAACAGTGAAAAATTCAGTTTCACATTTAAATTTGCCCAGTCAGTTTTCTCATATGCACTCGTGCCTACATCTTCAACAGTAAGACACTTCTGAAATTGGGTAAATATCCTTCACAATGTCAAGAACAGCTGCTAAACAGGAGACATGGCTCCAAGACTGCAGTGACATTTGATGTAGATGACCAACAGAGGCAGTGGGATAAAAGGGGACTGAAGTATGACTGGTGGGTTGCCAGGTTAAAGACTCTCGCTTCCCAAGAGACTGAGATGTGTTCCTTCCAGGTATCTCAAATGTTTTAATCATAACAACAATAAAGTAAAGTAAAGTGGCCCCTTACAGTCACACGTGAACACAGCACAGCACACAGTGTGAATAGTGTGAGATTTTCCTCTGCATTTATCCCATTCGCCAAGTGAAGCTTTAGGCTGCCAGTGATGCAGCGACCGGGGAGTGTGGGGACGGTACCTTGCTCAAGGGGACCTCAGTGATGACACTAGCAGTCCTGGGATTCAAACCCAGAACCTTCTAATTGCAGGGGCAACTCTGTAACCTCTTGATAAAAACAACAACAACAACAACAACAACAACAATAACAATAATAACAATAGCAATAACAATAATATCAATAACATTAACAACAGTAACAGCAACAATAACAACAACAGCAACAATAATAATAATATTTGTAATAATAATAATCATTTTATTATAACAATTAGAATAATGGTTTAAAATATATTGGCTTTTTGAGGATAACTGACGTTTGTTATCTGTAATTGTTCTTGACTTCCAGTGTAATTGTTTGTAAGTGATTTTAAAACAAAAGCTGTTCTCTTGATCAGACAAGATGTAAGTTTTTATGTGTCCTTTTTTTAGGTTTTTGTGTGTTTAGGGTTGCGTGAACAATATAACCTGGCTCTGCTAAGTTGTCTCTCACAGTTGCGAAGCATAATTGTCACAGTTGGATAGCTTTGAGCATTTTCTGAACCTCGTTCACCTGCTGTGCACAAATAATCTCCTTTAAATTTCCAAGCTAATTAAGAAGTGGACTGACTAAGCTGTCTATGTGACAGCAGATAGACTGACATGAGGTTTGAGGAAACGAAGCAACTTGGTGAGCAGAGGCGCCTCCTTTATTAATTTCAAAAAGGCCACATAGGAGTAAACTCACAAAGTGGAGTGCTGTGTTTTTGATCAAAGTAATTAAGTATTCTTACGTTGTCACTCTAGTTATAATTTATTAACTTTATTTATTTATTTATTTATTATAAGGGTAATTTAATGGAGCAGTAGGGTAATGCAATTTTTAAAAAGTACAACAGGATCACATAGGTGTGGGGGTGGGCATGCATGTGTGTATGTGGTTTTAAAGCAATAAAAAAAAATCCTCATTCAGAGTAGGTTTGTTTTATTTTTATATATTTATAATTCTTGCCTTTAGTTGCAATTATTATAGAGAATTAAATACTGATTAATCATATACTGATTTCACTATACAGCCTTTCAGGACTCGTGGCAGTAAAAAAAACTAAACTTAGCAGGGTCACAAAATGTTTACAATGTTAGACCGCCATACCAGATTTGGGAATCTCCTTCTAAAGCTTTACATGCTGTTTCAATTACAACATAATTTGCAAAGCATTCACCAAGCACCAAATGCGATGGAGTAGGTTTGGGGGAACTAATGAGAGGGGAGCCCTGGAGACTGGATTCATAGATTAGAAACCTAATTGTAGCTGTATCTGTGGGTTCATTGGCTAGAAATCAAAATTGACCTACATTGCCTTAGTTCATGTCTCCTGGCCAAGATATATGGTTTAAATGAAAAGAAAAAATGAAATGACTTTTGCTTACCCTTGTAACAACGTCTCATTAGGGATGGGAATCAATAATTGGTTCCAAATTGTCACATTTATTGGAATCATTTGTCTCCAAGTTTATCAGTTCACTTTACACATATTGCAAAAAAGTGTATTGTGCCATCAAACTCATTGTTTACGCTGCTGGAATCTTTCAAGAAGCAGAAGTCTTGGCGGAGGAGAATGGTCCAAAGTGTGCCTTCATTTCAGGAGGAAAGATGCTACTCGCAATGCCTGGATTATTTCATGTAGGAGTGGAAACGCCAGCAATATGCGGAAACATCTTTGATCCTAGATGAGCTAAAATTCCAGAAATGCCTCTTATCTGATAAGAATATATTAATCTGATACCCTGTATTGATACTGGCCAAAATAACTGGATTGGATAACTGAAAAAGACAGAACTTTCATGTAAATGATCCAAATTCTATCCTTGCTTCTTTTAAAAAAGGAGCATTGCTAGCAGGGCTAGCAGTGTAGCACTTAAATATAGATCTGCAGGCATCCTTCCAGACCTAAAGTCTGCATACTAGCCAAAATAACTACACTGGATATGCGAAAAAGACAGAACTATCATGTAAATGATCCATGTTGTATTCTTTTATTTTTTTTTTTAAGGAGTGTTACTAGCAGGGCTAGCAATATAGCACTTAAATAGAAACCTGCAGAGACATCCTTCCAGACCTAAAATCTGCATACTGGCCAGAATAACTTGATTGGATATGTGAAAAAGATAGAACTATCATGTAAATGATCCAAGTTCTATCTTTAAAAAAAAGAAGCATTGCTTGCAGGGCTAGAAATGTAGCCCATATATATTTATATATATGCTGCAAAGACATCCTTCCAGACCTAAAATCTTCTTCCTGGCCAGAATAACTGTACTGAATGTGCAAAAAAGACAGAACTATCGTGTAAATGCTTAAATAAACCTTGAGCAACATGGTATAGATGTGCCAGAACATCAGTAACAAAGATGAGCAGCAAGACTGTATTTCAAAGGGTTCCTTTCTCCCTGTGTAGTGTTTTATGTGGGAATTAAAATACAGCCTTCTGCACCAAACTAGTATGTCATATGTCTAATAATGAGCCACTTGCGATTCAGCCATGTATGCAGAATTCCATAATGGACAACTTGGCCACTATATGGGTGAAGAAGCTCACATTTTATAACATAGCAACACTATAAATTAAGTTTTTGGATTTTGGATTCATAGTGCATCCAGACAAATGTAATAATAACAGCTTTAATTTTGAAAACTATCAGTATTATATTAAATCATTTTCACTTAATCAAAACAACCCATTTGTAGCTTCATTGATATAACCTGGAATGTGCAATTATAAAACATTTATGAAAAACATTTATGAAAAAAAAAGATATGCTTTTGCAAATCATCTCCTCATTTGTTTTCCAAGTTCTATCCTTTCAAAAAAAGAACCGGTGTAATTTATTTTAACATATTCATTTGTTATCAGGCAGACATTCTTCATTGTATTCAGACTCAAAGATAATAATTCAGCTGTTCTGATGCTGAAAACCGGTGTAGCCCAGACAGAAAATGGATCAGGAATTGATAAGTGGATAATGGCATTGTTATCAATAAAAAACTTGTTAATTCCCAACCTACTCTGATTTGTGACTATTTCACTATGAACCAATGGCTTGGATAAAGAAATACAAACGTGAATATGTAAAAGTGAAATATAAAAGTGAAAAATGCTTGCTTCATCTGCAATAAAACAAAGTGGATAGGTGTTATTTTGCCTGTTTATGCTGTGAAATACCTTTTTCTCAAGTTCTCACCTTCAGCCCACTAAGAAGGAGGCCTAGCAGTGTAGCATTTTTTATGTAGACTGCAGAGATATCCTTCCAGACCTAAAGTCCGCATCTCCTGACCAAAGTAATGTAAAAACTGCAGTTTGTTTAAAGGAGAGGTGAGAGTGAGGGTGTCACAAACCTCAAAATATGTTGAGAAGATCTGTTCTACCTTGGGCTTCATTCCTTATCATATTCACAGTCATTTGTTTTCTTATTAAACTTATATTCATCTATCAGTGTGGCTTTAAGCAGACTCTTTCGCACTGATTTTCTGTAACTGCTTAATCCACACTAGGGTTGCAGGTACTCAGAGCCTCACCCTGGGTCCACAAAGCAGACTCTATCATTCAATCAGATGAGTTAGTTTGTTGGTAAAGTTACTTCTGCTCATGTTTACTTTGGTAGAATCAGTTGCCATATTGCAGCTGTCACTGACTGCCACCTAAGTGGGACTTTGACTGGTGCAACAGATGCAAAGGTGCAAAAATTAGGGCTGATCTGCATCCAACAGTAGGCAAAAATGTGTTCAATGGCATCTTCTGGTGTGTCTTTTAAATTTACCAAATGGAAAATCTCACTTTGCTTCACTTTTATTTAAAGGTCTTGAGTCTGAACTGTTGGGAACAAAAATACATAGCAGGTGTAACATAGCAGGTACTACTGTTGTCCTTATAGCAGCTGGCTAGGGTTGGATTCTGTGACAGTGCAAACATACCACAGTACATTAATAAGAATATGTGGGAAAGTCTCCTAAGGCTTCATTCACCTACATCATATGCTATAAGTGCATATGCTAAATGTAAACTCTGCAGCAATAGCCATACTATCTCGTCATTTGTACTAAAGCAAGGAAAGGAAAACGTATTAAGACAGTTGCTCATCAAAATACGGACTACAAACCATCAGTCGTGACTGAAAACATGAGCTAAAATGTGGGATATTTCGTAGTATTTCAAGTTCTTGTTTCTAAATGTATGAAAAATTCAGTCTACACATAATTACATATTAATTTTCTTGTTTTTCAAGACCTTTTTTTCCCAGTGTGGCCTCATTAACCTTGGTTCTTCTGCTGAACCCACATACTGGGCCCTCACTTGTCAGTGTGATGACAGCTCAAGGGGAGATGAGTCCCACAAGCAGTGGCAGAAGGAAAGACAGCAGTTGATCTGATATGATATATTAGCTTATTAAACCTAAATTATGCAGTGTTACTAAAGCTCCCTGAGGCCCTTGGTCACTTTTTAAGTTCCTCTAATGTTAAAGGGCTCATATCATGGAAAAAAATTTTTTAGACATTGTTGCAAGTTGCAAAACATATGCAAACTAAGCTGCATTTTTTTTTCGATTTTGTAATGTCACTAAAAGCAACACTCCTTATGCATTTCTTATATACCTTCCTTATATAGTCCAGCCATATTGAAGCACCCATCCAGTGTTTTATCCCATACTACATTTTGAATAATGCAGCGGTTATTTACATATAGCAGTTTTAAAGGTGCAGTAAAATATACAGCCTGTTCTAAGGGAAAAAAAATGGTAAATGTAGAAATGAATTGTAGTTGTTTTCGGTACATTAACCCTCAAAATTGTGCAGCACAAAGAAAAAAAAAGATAATAACAGTACCTGCATCTGGCAGGCAGCTGGTGGCCTAGCAGTTTAGGAGTTGGCCCTCTGATCAGAAGGGTGTGGGTTTGAATCCCAGGACTGCTAGTGGCACCACTGAGGTTCTGTTGAGCAAGGCACTGCCCCCACGCACTGCTCTCCCGGGCTCTGTGTTCCTGGCTGCCCGCTGCTTTACTTGAGTGAATGGATTAAATGCAGAGGAAGAATTTCATTCTGTTCACGCTGTGGTGTGTTCACTTATGACAACTCACTTACACTTATTTACATCTAATTGGCTACAAGAAATCCAGACCTTTATGTCCTGTAGTAATCCATAATGAAAGGGGTATGTCTCTTTTTCTTACTGTGTCTTGTGTTAACAAGTTTACAAGCATCATGTGTGAAGCTTTGAGGCCTGATTTGCCAAAACTGAAGATAATAAAGTAAAGGCAGTTTGTTTGCTGGGCACTGACGATTTGCTAACAGTGAAGTTTAAAATGACTGAAGCAAAAAGTCTTTTGTTGGATTCTTCCGTTTTTAGCTTTTAAAATGACCTCTGTAATATCAAATAGACATTGTTTCTTAGATGAACTAAAAAGCCTTTTTTGCCTTTTTATGTATATCTGATACTAAACATAATCCATTTTTCTTGTACCATAATGGGATTTGAATCTAGGATCCTGCTCCCATAATTCTTTAAATATTATTCTTCTAATATCAGGGTTGGGACGGGCTTTTGGATTGCTTGAGGTAAATCTTTGTGAATTTTGCATGAGGTTAAGAGCTTTTTCTTGTTCGTATGGTCATATCGAGAACTCCCTAAGTACTGCTAAAGACATTTTTTTCAGAGTTTAGGTGAACCAAATGCTGAATTAACATATGAAGAGAAAAATGAGAGAGTGGAGCATTTTAAACAGAAGGCTTCAGTTAAAATAGTCCTCAGAGGCTATAAAAGGTGAAGTGAAACGACTTAATTCAGCCGATGTTTTGACATTCCCACGCAAGAAAGCCTGAAGTAGAAAAATTGTCACTTTAATGCTAAATGATGGACATGCGTATTAACTGTATGAAAAACGCTAAATAAAATAGCGTGTTTATTTGTCAGTTTTATAAAAATACATTATAAAATGACTTGTGTCACTTGAGTGAATAAAAGTCCTGAAATCCTGTCCGGAACCACAGAGCTCTCCGTTTACTAATTTTACTCGTGATATTCACAAAAAGGAATTCTAGCCAGTGTTTTGAAAAATAATGCATAATTAATTAAAATGTCAAAATGTAAGGTTTGATATCTGGTTCCTACCTTACATTTGTTAATGGGATAAAGACGGCTCTGGATAAGAGCGTCTGCTAAGTGCCATAAACGTAAACGTAAACATAAAGAGGCTACAAATTACAGATCAGTGTCAAAAGTGGTCCTTGTCACATAGTGAGGCAAGTAGATGACATAGAAGCGAAGGAGTAAATATATCACTATGTACTTTTATTTTACAGAACAACAGCGTAGGCGACTCTGGGTCTAATGAAAAAACAATACTGCCAGCAACAGCTATCCTTGAGAGCAAGCTATGATTAGCTATTGCTGTAAGATTCACACCATGAGAAAAATGTATACATTAATTCAGCACATTTAAAAAACAAGCTTCCAATTATCTTAGTTAGACTTGTACCTTGGGAAGAACATGTTTTGTGTGTTTTTTGTTTAATTGGCAATTTGGTCTTCTACACTCTTTAATACTTGTTGCACAATTCATTTACTCTTGTGTGTTTTTAGTTTTTTTTTTAAAGGTAAAATTCAGTTCTCTATCCAAACTCTCAGCATATTAGGCACCCAATTTAAGCATTATGTCAGAGGTGCCCAGTTGTGATTAGATATTTAGGAGAGGCAGCCAGGGTCTCAATTATAGAACGCATTAAGGCTTTGTGTTCAGTTTATCAGCCGTATGATGAGAGAGAATTTTATTTCAACAGCCATTCAGAACTGAGTTTGTGCTAATTTTCTTCTTTTTCTGGTAAATCTCACATACAAACGTATGCATCATAACGCATGTCTAAGACAGGAATACCTGTGTTGCACGTAGAATGCAACTATGATGCGAATGTAAGTAGCTGAGAGCAACCAACATTCAAATAAAGAGGCCATCCTCCTCTGGTTGATGGTCCATGCCATACAAGTGGAATTAAATATAGGCACCGGGGTTCCAATAGATTATACAAAATCACAAACAAAGCTTTACTGAATCAGTCAAGTCTCAGCCGCCCATAAAGACACGCATGAATGCTTTACATAGAACAAATACAAGCGCAGTGGGGTATGAAAAAAGAGAAAAAATCATCTTTCTGCTCCTTCTATATTAACACTGATTAAATCTCTTGTGCTGAGATCTAATGCAGTGTCTCTGCAGTATCTCGCACATGGCGATGTCAGTTCTAGAGATACCAGAAAGATCAAACCAGATGATAAAAGTTAACAGGCCTGTTACGGTCTTGAAATTTTAGCTGATAATTAATTGCTATATAAATAAGCGGAATCAACTAAATAAACTTATGTAATAATTGTGACAGGTTAAGATATCAGACCAAATGTTTACAGATGGTATATGCCAGTGGCAGTGGTAAGTGTATCTTCAGCAATTAACTAGGTGCTGGAGTTGAATCACCTTTTTTAATTAATTATGTGTTTATTTTTGGCAGCTGGCGTGTATTGCAAGTGTGTAAAAATGCACAGGGACATTTCATGAGGATTTATAAATAAGGGCTGTCATAAATATATTTTTATATTCTAGCAGGGCCAGCTGGCATGCTTGTTTAAAAAAATCTGTATGACATGCACTTGCAGTTAAATGATGAGGTGGAAACCTGAGGTGGAGTGGTTGATAAACAGGGCTATAAATGGTGAAGTCTAAACTGCAGCATTTCAAACTTTTGAAGCGCAACTCTACCATTGCAAATTCAAATGTTGTATAGAGCATAGGAAATTGCAACACAAAACCACATGAAATGTGTAAGTAACATACAATATATGGACAAATGTATTGGGACACATTTGTATTTCAGGGTTTGAACGAGGTCCCTTACTTCCAGTGAATTTTAATGTTTCAGCATAGCAAGATATTTCGGACAACATCATGCTTCCAACTTTGTGGACGACCCATTTCTGTTCCAGCATGACTATTTCAACAAGAACTGAAACGGAGATTGCGAGCCAGGCCTTCTCAAAATCTTGTGGAGAGTCTTTCAAGAAGAGTGGAAGCTGTTATAGCTGCAAAGAGGGACCAACTCCATATGAAAGTCTATGTATTTGAAGGCAGTGTCATTGTCCGAGGCCTTTCTGGTAAGAAAAGGATTCAATTATGTAGTTTTACTGCAAATTGTGATAATACAGTCCCTGATGTTGTATTTATCAGGTGTCACAATACTTTTATCCATATCGTGTAGCTAGATGGCCAGTCGGAAGTTATGCAGGCAGATTTACTGTACATTTATTGCTGGTAATAATTTAAAATATAAGTTAAAGTTGATGTGAGGCCACTGAACTAGTGCACAAAATGTACTCTGCGGCCCCTCCCCTCTGCATCCACACCATTGCATCGAATATTCTCGAAGGCTGGCTTCAACATGACCCAAAGTTCACTTCTCCCAAGCAATGTGAACAAACTAGTTTTCTCTCCCACCACATGTCAAGGCTGAAAAAGAACACTACATTAAATAGGAAAGAAAGATCTCATCTTTCCTGTGATGTACAGCCCTGGAAAAAAATATGTGACCACTGCAAAAATGTTCAGTTTCTCAGGTTTGATTTTTTATAGGTACAAGTATTTGCCTTAGTTTCTAAGAACTGCTGGAAATCTTCCTCCCAATATCCAAATAAAAATATTGTTCTGTAAAGTATAATTTTAAAGGAAATGCCAAAACATCAAAATAAGAGAAATGATGCAGTGTGTACAGAACTTGAAGAATTCAAAGAAAACAAGTCTCTTGTTCACTCTTGCCAATAATTACCTTCGAGGTACTTCTAGTAGTGTTTCAATAATAATAATAATAATAATAATACGTTTTATTTGAAAAGCACCTTTCAAAACACTCAAGGACACTGTACACCATAAAATAATAAAAGAACAAGCATAAGAGCAGACAGTTTTCAAAATGTACAAAAAACCAATCTAAAATAAAATGGCAGAGTGGAGAAATAGTTTAAGCGCGCTGTCCGCGGATATGGCAGGCCAGCTGAATATCTTTAGGCATGATGGTGACTCTCTCGGCGTGGATGGCGCACAGGTTCGTGTCCTGGAACAGACCCACCAAGTAAGCCTCGCTGAACAGACCCACCAAGTAAGCCTGAGTCAACCTCGCTGGCTTCCTGCAGGGCCATGACGGCAGAACTGTGGAAGCGGAGGTCGGTCTTGAAATCCTGAGCGATCTCAGGCACCAGGCGCTGGAAGGGCAGCTTGCGGATCAGCAGCTCCGTGGATTTTTGGTAACGGCGGATCTCTCTCAGAGCCACGGTGCCGGTTCTGTAACGGTGAGGTTTCTTGACGCCACCGGGTGCCGGAGCGCTCTTACGAGCCGCCTTTGTGGCTAACAGCTTCCTGAGCGCCTCACCGGTGGATTTGCGGCCGGTCTGCTTTGTACTTGCCATAGTAGCCACGTGAAAAATTTGTGAAAATAATAGTCAAATATCTAAACTATACAGTACTATGTATTGATCGGATAGACATTTACATTCAATCATAAAACTTTTAAAAATGACAAACAAAAACATGCCAGACGGAGCAGCGTCAGTCGCGCCAGCGTAACCTAGCAACCGCCTAAACGCTGTTTTGCCACCTAACTGCTCACATAGCAAGAGGAGAGTGTTGATTACACCAGTGTTTTTATACTCTTCCTCATTAAATAAGATTTGATTCAGGTGATCACTAATCAGTCCCCCATAAAGCAGAATGAGGTGCTTGTGTAGGAATTTAACAGACACTGGCGTGGAATGGTTGTCATACTCATTTGCAGTGGTCTCTTATTTTTTCCAGAGCTATATATAATTCAAAAGACGAGACAAAAAACTAAAGACAAACACATGCTTTTTCATCCTAAAGATTTAAATCTTGAACAGCAAGGGTTTAATTTGTTTATTCATTTGTTTACAAGTGTTCTTTATTATGTTTACAGAGGATTCATTTTAAATTCATTTTAAAACTTCATACATGCTGTTTACTTTTGATCTAAAAATAACTCCAATCTTAAAGCATTTCGTTATTTTTGTTTAGATTTATTAGGTTTAAGGTTTAGGCTAAAGAGAAATAAAAAAGCAGGTCTAATGTTGAAGAGGAGATCAGTGGATGATTCCATGATTTTAAACTTTCATTTGTTTATTTATGTACACATTGTTTTTAATTATTAAAATCACAAAATATCATATTGCGCTATTGTAAGGATTGGCAGAGAGAAGACTCAGTTGCGAATAAAAGTTTACAGTACTAGGATTCAAGAATATAGTCAGTTCAGAGTCAATGCCAGACAGACAAATGTAACGAACACAGTTCTGATTTGTAATCCTTAAAGCTTTCCAAGTTATACAGGGGCCTCATCACGGAAGTGAAGCAAAACACATTATACAAAAAAAGGCAGAGCAAAAGTCAAAAAAACAAAAACAGGAGTATCATGGACAAGGCTAGAGGCATAGATCTAAAAAAAACATTTCAATAGTCCTTGAGACAGAAAGTACTCACTTAAGTTAGTGAGAATGGTAAACAGCCGTGATGGACATTATGATCATGTACAGCTTTCTTTTATTAAATGCATAAAAATATTTCAACTGCATTTGATTATGTTATGTGTTTGAAATCATTGTAAACACTCAGGCCTGTGGCTTTTGGGTAGATATTTTATCTATATGAAAGGATAGCTGGATTTTTATATTGAAGAGCCACATCTAACAACATTCTAAGGCAAGTACAGCCTTATAGTAATGCAAAAATTAAGATTTTTGGACACTGTATTACTGTATTACAGTACATTTGTTTATATAGGAATTCATTTTGAAATGCAGGTATTCAGTTTATATTCTCCAGCTGAGCTGAACACTCTTGGGTTGCGTGGGTGCAGGGGGGCTTCACTGGGGGAGGCCTCTGCAGCAGGCCGATGTCCTGCCTCCACAAAAACCTGTCTGTGTTATTGTGCACTTTTTACCAAACCCATAGACCACTTTGTCAAATTTCAGACATCGCACAAAATGAGTTCAGGTCTCAAGAAAAATCATGCCTTTTATACAGTCTGACAAGACCAAAAGGGCTCAGACTAAGCGTCCACGGCCTCGTCCAGTGAAGTTGTGTGTGACATTCACAATTTTTTGCCAAATTAGAGCTGACAAAAACAGGGCTATTATTGTGTCCTTTTATTTAACAAAATGAACGTTTCCACTCACATGCTGTCATTTGCTTTCATGATTCAGTTATAAAAATAAAAATGAACACAGAAACATAGGGAAAAATCGTTGCTTTTTCCAAAGTTCAAATTGCCACTGTTTGGTATAATTAGGACCCTCAATGTAAACCTCACATACAATTAAATGCTAAATATACATTCTTTGATCTCTAAAATGCCTAGCATAGAGAAGCCTTAATATTACACAGTCATTATCAAATGGATTTTACACAGATCCTTTAGCCCAGGCTCCAAGATACATCAGTTGATAAAAACCAAGGCTAGACTGTTTACTTGGACTATAAGATGTTCAGCTCTCCTTGAATTTATTGGACTGTTTTCTGTTACACTGAAACATGGCCTACTGTCCGAGGCTCACTTTCATCTTGGGCGAGACAGAACTATATCACGTTGCATCTATGACAACTGGGGCCATATAGAGGAGACAAGTTATTGCAGAGCTCAGAGTGGTCTGCTACACAGATACGTACATTAGTTGACCTTTGTAATGAAAATGTACTATCGTTATTCTACAAAATCATATCAGCTTCTTCCCTGCTGTACTCAGTTGAAGTCTTGCTCTGGCATTTTAAGCAGAAGATGAATGAATGAGCATATATACACATATATATATATATACATATATATATATAGTAAACTATATAGTAAACTTATGTTCCAAGAGCACCTGCGTAAAGTTAAAAGCCGCGATGTTGTGATATGACTGTTTTTATTGTGTAAACCTTAAATATGCTCCCAAAACACTCTAATTTCATTTAAAACTCAGCTTAATACATTACCCTAAATGTAAAGGTAAACCCGTATTCGTATTGTTCAGTGTACACTGAACTACTGCAGTGCTAGAATGTAAATACCGATGTTACCCCTGTATAGACTGTACTGTAATTCAAATAGCGTTCTCGGATTGACTACTTTCAAACCTCCCGCCTCTGAATACAGTGGCATTTCACCATCCCAAGACATGCTTTCTTTGTGTTCTCTGGACAGTACTGAAAATGTATAGTTATATTTTATTTGAAAATGTAGATGAATTTACGTTAATATTTATGTTACAAAATTAGTAAATTAGTTTTTTCTTCATAATTTAGCGCTAAAATGCATAAAATATTATATATTGCCATGAAAAAGCTGCAACGTCCACCACACCCCCTCATCCTCGTGCTGGTTGTTTATGTTTGGGTTTAGCGCTGAGAAGTGGAGGCTCATTCCGTTCTGGT
>JBBPCY010000032.1:20238768-20251889 GCA_037974405.1 Brachyalestes nurse | reverse complement strand
CTGGTTGTTTATGTTTGGGTTCAGCGCTGAGAAGTGGAGGCTCATTCCGTTCTGGTGTCTGATTTCCCTGCTAACCGCTGCGCCCAAACATAAACAACCAGCACGAAGACGAGGGAGCGTGGCGGACGAGGCCTGGACATCACAAAAGAAAAAAAAAATGTGGAGGATATCTGCAGTTTCCGTGTTAGTGCAGGGGTTTCAGGGATCAATTATTAGTTTCGTTCTCAGGAAAAATCCGCGAGAGACTAAATTGGGACTGCTGACCGGGTATAAGCGGGGGTTACTGTATGTATATGTATATATTAGGGTGTGTGGTGCTGTACGTCTCAGCTGTCATCCAGGAGAGAATGACAGGCACCCATGCTCTGGATGTTTCTATAACAAACTAGATAAAATGTTAGTGCCCTGGCAGTGGCAAATAGCGCTGGTTTTATGTTTGATTTGATTACATTAATTTTTAACTGCAACTGTGTAAAGAGAATACTGTTGTTAAAAATCACCTTGTTATAATTGTTTGCATACCAAATGTTATTGCACTTTTGTTCCTATAGCAGTACGTTTGACTTAATTATTGAATTTTGTGTATAAACAATGTGATTAATATATTTTTTCCACATGATTTGTATCTTTTGAAACTGTGTCCATTTGGATCCTGGAGTTCAGTGGGGTTGAGGTCAGGTCACTGCACAGGCCACTGGAGTCCTTTAGTTCCTCACTGGAACTAAAGACCCTGAAACAGCCCCAGCCCATTATCCCTCCTCCACCAAACTTAATTATTGACAATACTCCATCACATACAGTCCTCTGGCATCCACCAAATCCAGAATCTCTGTTCCAGAGTCCAGTGGTGGCATGGTTTACACCACACCGACTGAAGTCCTGGATTGCTCATTATGATCTTAAGATTTAGTGCTGTTTGCACAAACAGCTTCATGAAATGGGTTTTAATGACCAAACAGCACAGTTATTGTGCTGATGTTTTGGTTTGGTGGTCTACAGTTTTCTGGCTGAGCTGTACATTTCACTATACTAACACTTACAGTTTGCCAGGGCAGATCTAATAGAATAGAAATTTCACAAGTGGACTTGTGGCAAGTGTGGCATGCTCTGATTGGGACACATTTGAAGTCTCATATACATGTATTATATATATATATATATTACCATGGCTCAGAAATTGCAGTGAAACGTAAACACAGAATGTGCCACCTAACCGCATATTTTAGTTATTTATTTCACTTATATATACACAAAGTCTACAGAGTACACAATGTTCTTATGATTGGTAAATATCCTTTTAGCACATGTTTGAGCCTTGTGTCTCTGTCTAGCCACTGTCTGCTGCCACTGGTAAAGGAAATAAATCATCAACACAATCTGTTAAGGCTAATGCAAATGCAAATTCACTCCTGATTTTAAAATTGAGGATGCATATGCATGAGGTAGGGAAGAACATTTTGCATTTTACCATGAGCACGGCATGTAAACTGGTCGTTTAGGCTTGTGCACCACTTTAATACTTAACAGGAAAGCAGAACGCATCAGATTTGTGCTTGCAACTCCTGCCAAAAGCTTTGTACATCAGAGGTTCTGTGTTTCTTCCTCGCTATTCAGTGGATTGATTTTTTCTTGCCTGCCATGATGACCTCTCCATCTCCAGCTACTCGTTCACATATTTTAATTATTGGCAGCCGTGTTCTATAATGCACACCTCTAAGACTTCTCTGGGTGTTTGCTTATCTAGATGCATGCAGAAACCATGCTTGTCTGTACGCACTGCCTTGGTGTGCAATAATTTAACACTTTGCTTCGCAGATGCCTGATAAGGCTGCCGTTGTGGGATTGAGAGTTGTACGCCATTGCTGGGACTCCTTAAGGAACATAGTACATCTTATTCTTCACGCTGCTTCCCAGGACATTTAACAGCTCTTTGACACTATTGTAAATGAAGTTATCCTGCTAGATGTGAAATACTCTAAAGCCTGTCACCTTGTGCTATGTTTAAATATGAATAGATGATTTTTTGATGATGCAGAGGTCTCACAGGATCCCTTTCTTGCTCCACTGCAGATCCTGCATTCTACTATCCTGCAATGCAACCTATGAAATTCAACTGAAAATATCGCTTGCAATTTGAGCGAACTGCACCTTCTTCAGACATTACTATACACAGGAACCTATAAATGAAAAATAACTAATTATGTCCCTATAACAAAATGTGGCAAATGTGACTAACAAGTCCCTGTAAATGAGGTCTGCAATTAATCATGTCATATCATGCCACAGCACGCTTGCACATTTAGTCCAGTTCATGTTCGTAGCCCTTTTTTTTAAAGCAGACAATGTTTGGGCATGTACAAGTGAGCACTGTTTAGGCAGATAGCTCTCTGTTTTTGTTTGTTGTTCCACCTGTCAATTATGATGAAAACAAAAAAACTACACTGCTGCCATGTTTAGCACTGTACACCTACTGCTATGTACCGATGCAGTTTAAAAGACCTTGGTAACACTGAGCAAAACAACTAGCTTTTGACATTGACAGAAGCCGTTTGTTGACTTCCTCTTAAAATGAGTGTGCTTTTGAATCCCATTTTGGAATATGGGATACAAAATACAAAAATATCTCACTCTCTACTAACAAACACAATGTTGGATCTAGGGATAGCCTAATTTGTAGTTCACATCCAAAATGGCATTTCACAATCAATTTTTCTTGTCTGATAATTTAAAGCTCCTACACATTTTTCAGGCATCTAGTTTCAATGACTATGTGAAAAGTGCAGCATTTTTTCATTACATGTTTTAAAGTAATGTTATTTATATAACATTTTTCATAAAGTAACACATTTATGGAAACAAATTATTAGAGTGATTGCGTTTGGTGAGACAGAGTCTGTGAAATTATGGGTAAGGAGGCTGCAAAGCGACAAAAAGTGGAGAAACACAAACATGAAGAAACAAATACATAGCCAAACAGACAGTAGACTTATAAACAGACTTCAAGACACTAAAGCCCAAGTCATTTATAAAAAAAGACGTGTGTTGTCATTGTTTGTTGTGGTTTCATTAAAAATAACCAGCATGTGAATGTAGCTGAGCGCTTTAAGCTGTCCTTACCCATAAATGGCTTGGTAAGAGCTGAAAAGTTGATACCCGTGCTCCTTTTTTGCCCATAAAACCAAGGTTTGTGTCTCCAAACACTGGTTTTGTAGCAACCACCTGTTAGAATGTCCCTTATGATAATCTCATCTTCAGCGGAACCAGTTTTTGGATACACAACTTTTGAAAATGAGCAAACGGCAGTATTTCATTTCTGATTTCAGATTCCTTGCACCATGTCCTGCTTAGCTGAGTCAATATCTGAATGAGCACGGTGAGGCATCTCCAGCCATGGAAGAGATGGACTGTAAACCCTACCAGCCACTGTCCAAGGCACACCGGGAGATGGAAATGTCGTACACCAGCTCGTCGGATGAAAGCGAAGATGGCCGTCTTCATCCCAAATCTTACACGTCCCGTGAAACCTTGCCTGACTACGGCCAAGAGGTCCGCCTCAACTACAACAGCCACAACAAGAGACAGACGACCTTCGGCAAGGAACCACAAGGTAAAGCACACTCTTATCCTTGTACATGTGTGGGGTTTTTTTTCATCCACCATAGTGAATACTGTCTCTTCCTCTATGCATACCTGGCAAAAAATGAGTAGACATAATGAAGGCGGAAATGAGTTTTTCCATCCAGAGTTTTTTCCATTCAGAGTTTCCAGCACGCAAAGCTAAAATGGGTCATTCTCAAAAAAAAAAAAAAAAAAAAAAAACCTTTCTGGCCCCAGACATAATAGGTAAAAAATCTTCTACGGGGGAAGGGGAAAAAATGGCTTGCATTAGGAACTTGATGGATTGTCCTCATGCAGGTCATGTCCAGTGTTAAGGGAAAAATAGACCTTGAGATTTCAGATAATCAGAGCTGGAGTGGGTGTATTGTTGGGTTTGATCAATAGTGTGTCACTCACTGTTTTCTCACATTTGGTCCAGTGTGTTAACCGACAATGATGTGTGTGTTCATAGTGCCTGACAGTAGTGTTGGATTATGCTGACCTGCTGCTGGATTTCATTGTGAGAGTCGTTTTCTTGATTCGTTTTCTTGATTTAATTGGAATGGTTTGTGACATGATTGTGATTTCTGTCCTCCTGCCTTGTGTGCTGAATTGAATGTCAAATCATTACAGGCAGGAATGTTGGTCCTCCTGAGCATTTTACAGATATTTGGCTAAATATCCAAAAAATATCTTCTATTAAGCTGAATTTTATTTCACCAAAAATATGTGTTTGTTTGTATTAACCCATTTCACATTCATTCATATCTAACTGTATTTTCCAGAATGTAGCAACTCTAATGAAAACTTAGGTCTTCCATTCTTGACATGGTCACATATCATTATAAAGCTTTTGTCTTGTACAATTCTACTAGAATCCCCGTATAAACGGCCCTTGAATTAATGGCGACATGGACATAAATGTATCTTGTGCGTTTTTCAGATTTCTTTTGCACATTCGAAACTAACAGTCTCAGCTTCTGAAATATCAAGTTTCAAGATATTTGGCATGTTCATTCCTAACCACGTACTAAATGATTTTACATAGGAATTTCCTGATATATTTCTTGTAGCTGGATTTATAATACTGTACTGAAACTGTCCTGAGAAATTCTTTATAATAACTGATTCCTGTTTAAAGAACTGGAGTTTGTCCTAACAGTGAAATTAACAGTGAAAAGAAAACAACGAAATGACCGGTTTAATTTTAACACTGAAAATCAAATGGATGCATATTTAAGTAGATAGTTTCATTTGCATACATGAATGCATGTTTATTTGCAAAACACATCAAACAAAAAACTGATCATTAGTCACCTAGCAACGTTATCTCTTCCGTCTGTATTTATAATAATGCATCTAACCTGAGGATGCAACTTATAAAAGCACTGTGTGAGGTGGTAAGCATGAAAAGAAAGTAACAAACTTGGTTGTGACCTAGATACTAAATGTTGTTTTGAGAATGCTATGCAGCCCAAAAAATTGAGTACTGTTGAGAGCAAAGCTGATGAAACTGTTGCTGTGCTCTCTATACTGTGTGTGAACAAACAATGATGTGGCTCTCTTGTCCACCTACTCTTGCCTTCTGTTCCTCAGAACTACTCTGGAATGCTACCAAAGCCAGGATTTGGAATCCTTCAACAATATTACTCAGCCTCAATAACATGGCTATAGATTTTACCTGATCCCTCTATTGAGGAGCACATTAGGTGGCCCCTGTGTCTTGGAAATGCTGTTCTATCAGACAGATTTATACCCGTAAAGTCCTGTGTTAGTATCAGTTTAACACGTGGCCCAGAGTGGATCAGCCTCTCCTTCAGCCCAAGCCCATTACTCCTAGTAGAGTGGCCTGTGCCACGCTTTCCACTCCAGTGCGCTTAAGTCTGGCATTTAAAAGGATGAATTATGAATGGGGACGCTAACATGCTACTTTAACGATGCTCCTGGCTCGTTCCTCTTCAACGTCTTGGTTCAGGGAACTCGTGCCAAAGACAGATGTTCTGAGCAGCGCTTAATTTCCACGCCAGGATCCGGCAAAGACACCAGGGTTACTCGTGTCAGGGTGCATTCTTAAATTCCTCTTGAGCCAGGGTCCCAGGGGAAGCTAGGACACAAGAGGAGAAAGCATTGACATCACAAACAACCACCTTCAGTAAGACAGACACACTGGGACAGTTGCTTGTATTAATTCAAAAAAATTATAGTTCTGCCATGATAGTAATAAGAGGGCTTGCGGTATAATGAACATTTTGGGGAATAGTTATAGTTCTATGTGTCAAATTAAAGCTCTCGATAAGATCTATGTAATGCAACAACAAAACATTAACATATGAATGATAAGGATGAATGTTAACACATTTGGCTGAAATTAGTTTTTGCTCTGCAGGAAATTTCCCTTACTACCCTATGATTTTAAGCCTTCAAGCAGACCCCTTAACCTCTTTGCGCAAAGGGGAAAAATGTTTTAATTATACTTTAAATTGCTAAAAATGCTGAAAATTCTTTGATTTTTGGCCTGAACTACTGTTTTAAGGATATGAGTCTGTAAGAATGTGCCTTCAGTTATCTCTTAATATCCCTATAATTAAACTAATGTTTCTCATGTCTAAAATAAGCTTGGTCTGAATGTGTGCTCACTCGGAAACTGCCATGCGGCATCCAGCAAGACTGCCAAAGGCCGTGTCAGCAGTTCTGGCAGTGTTAATACTGCTTCTTTTTCTTTTTGATACATTTGATGTTTCTTTAAAGTCAGCCTTAAATTAAAATGGACCATTTCGCCATGTTAGTTCTTATCCCTGGTGATATAAAGATAAAACAAGACAAGATAAGTTAAGATAAAACAAGATAAGAAAAGATGAGTTCTATTTTCTTTATACTTTTGTAAAGTGACCTTCTGGTGACATCTTTCCATGCACAGCAACAGTAAATAAACAACATAACAGTATAAAAGCAGTGCGCTGCTTAAGGTATCACTAAAACATATTAAGCATGATTTACCATATCGTACCATTTAAAAGACAAAATTTGTTTATCCCCCTTATTTTTATGCACCTTGAATATTTTCTTCAGCTCACCTTGCACTAGCAGGCAGTTGGACAAAATAAATAATAACTGATAAATGATATTCAGTGATAGGTTGCTGGTTTTTTTAATTTAGTTGTTCATGTAAATTAATCGACGAATAAGCTAATTGTGGCTAATTGAGGTTTTTTTCAGTAATATAATGTGAAGTAAATGTAAAATAACAACCTTAACAGCATTTTTAAAAATCGTGCAATTTTTTGACACGCTGAAACACTGAAGAACTAAGTTGCCAACACTTCATTTCTGGCCTGGAGTTCGAGAGCGTGGTTAGTTTTGCTCGTTTTGTTTGAATAGGATAGCCTTCCCTTATCTCTTCCATCACCCCCCACCCCCCCACCCCCCTCCACTTCACTCCTCCGAGTGTGTTAAGCGGTTCAGTAATGTTGCATTAGCAGCTATTTGAAAAGATGCAGTGGCATATCACGTGACTTGGATGAAGGACAGGCTGGCCTTCACCGTCTAGCCTTTTGTTGGTGGTATTGTGAGCTGAGTCCTGGATAGTGGGTGGAATTGGGCATGCCCAAAAATCTGGGGGAAAAATCCCCCTAAATAAGCTACTTATGCCTTGTTCCATGAATCCTAAGACTAATCATCAGTTTGAGCTAATGTAAGAGAAGATGCTTCTGTTGCTGGCATTGTGAGGTGAGTCCTGGATAGTGGGTGGAATTGGGCATGACTGAAAAAGTGGGAAAAATCCCCCCTAAAGAAGTTACTTATGCCTTGTTTCATGAATCCTAAGCTTCATCATGATTTTGAGCTGATGGAAGAGAAGGTGCTATTATAAATATGTAGATCATCATTTTAGGCTGCAGCATAATTCAGCACGTTTAACGTTCAATGTGTCAGTCTGGTAGTATTTTTAATTCTCTAGATGAGATACGTGTGAAAAGTTGTCGTGATTTTAAACTTTGTATGTGTGAATTAGTTGTGCTTTAAGAGAATCAATCATTTTTACACTGGTTTATGTGATACAGCTAAATGATACAGCTTATAACATTTCAGTGGTTAAGACTTCTTTACTCGCTGTAGACTCTTTAAAACTACAAATGAAAACAAATGCATTTCTGCAAGACACTGAAACATGTGATAGCGTGGTTGCTATAAAACCACAATGGTTATAACCATTGTTTCTATGGCCAAAAAAAAGTTTGTGTTAAAAAAAACGTGGATTCGAACCGGCAATCTTCTGATTCTTTTCACTTATTGACCGACAGATTCTTTTCACTCAATGCTCTTACCAAGCCATTCATGGTCAAGGACAGCTGAATGCATCCTTTTTTATAACCGACCTTAGTCTGTTTATGAGTGCTGTCTGTTTTGCTCCAAGTTTGTTTCTCTGCATTTGTGTTTCTCTACTTTTTGTCTCTGTCCCTAGCCATGAAGTCCGAGACCATCCACTCTCTCCCTCGATTCATTACAGAGCCGACTCGACCACAAATATCAATAATCGGACTCTGATCAAACAATCACTGGGTATTAACGGATGTTTTGACATTGAAATGTTGCCAAAATTAATTACAGGCATTCACGAGAAGCGGCGCCAAAACAGTTGGTATAAAGATAAGACAAGATAAACCTTTATTAGGAAATTTGTATTGTTACAGCAGAAAGTGGACAGTACAAAAATAAGAGTAGCAAAAACAATAGAATAAAATCTACATATATATATATATATATATATATATATAATTTTTTTTTTCTTTTTTCATGGTAATAAATATTTGTTCTTGCATTTTACTGATAAATTATTAGGAAATATAAATGACTAATTTTGTTACATAAATATTAATGTAAATGTATCTACATTTCCACATAAAATACAACTACACATTTTTGGTACTGCCCAGAGAACACAACGAAAGCAGGTGTTGGGATGGTGAAATACTGCTGTACTCAGAGACGGGAGGTTTGAAAGTAGCTAGTTCAAGACAGTTATTTATTTTTCCTTGCTGCTGATTGACTGCTGCCCTGTGACGCATCTCTGGCAGACACAGTCCAGCATGCCCACATCAGAACAGTTTCCCGTGTGGAGCGTCTTGAGCGTTCTCCTGTTTCTCGTTACTCTTCTTAAAGCCCTGTACTTTTACTGCAAATTGAATTAATTTATGACTGTATTTTCTCTGCTTATACCAAAGAAAATAACAGCACATACCAAAGAAAATGTGCATATACAGTCTATACAGGAGTAACATTGGTATTTTACATTCTAGCACTGTGGGAGTTCAGTGTAAACTGTACAGTACGAATATGGGTTTACCTTTACATTTTCTTTTAAGATAATGAATTTAAAATAAAATGAATGTGTTTTGGAAGCATATTTAGGGTTTACACTATAAAAATAGGCAGTTTTAGGTGTTTTTACCATACCACAAATTTGCATTTTTTCACTACTCGTGGGTGCTCTTGGAACATAAACACCGTGAATGTCGGGAGTTTACTGTATATCAGTTAAAGTCAAAGTCAAAGTGAACTTCTTCATCTCAACCATATACAAGTAAACAGAGGGACAAAATGGTGAAGCTCAGGTTCCACAGTGTACATATATTGTAACAGACATAAGATATTGTGAAACAAAACTAAACAAGACATATAAAATAAGGTGAGAGTGAGGTTTAACTTGTCCTGAGTGCATGGACAGCTCACTGTGCATTGTATATAAATATAAGTGGGACAAAAACTACGGTTGAAGGAATGTGCAAAAAATATGACCAATGCAATGGAGAATGGAGGCAAAGGCATTGACAAAAACAGTAATAATGCATCAGAAACAGCAATACAAATAATAAAAATAGTAATAACTTGTGATTCCACAATCACACTAATTAACAGTTGTAATTTTAGTTATTGTCATAACTGTAATTTAGAGAAAATGTGCAGCTAGCTTAGTGATTTTTTGAGCTGAAGGAAGAGGTGCTGTGTTGTGATGATGTACAAAGAACATACTCTAACCAGGACTGAACAGTTCAATATGTCTTATTGCAGTCTGACCAATATTGCCAGAAGATTTCAGAAGATTTTTCTGGCCTGCTATTTTGGGCTGGAGGACCAGAATACCCTGTTTCTCTGACTTAAGGCCAGTTATGGTTAGTTGTGCTTGTGTTGTGTTATATATTGGAGCATGGGTGTTTGGTTGCTTTTAACAAATCTGACTCATCTACAAGCAATCCACAAGATCCTCATTATTGCACTGCTCATAATTTTTGCCAATATAGACTTCATTTACTATGTAATTATATGTAACTGCAGGTCTTGAAATGTAAATCAAATAAAATACAATGATTTTTTCAGCTCTAGGTCTAGCGAAGACAAAAATGTGTAGATTTCTAATTTGTTCGTAGCATAGATTTTCTTTTTCAACAAGAAACATATGAATAGGAATATCGTACTTTAATCACCTTTCCTTATTAGTATGATCAAATAAATCAATATGTGCTCACCAGTCCCTGTTGCGGTTTGAGAGAGCTCACACAATCAACGTGTAGCAGCAGATTTAAATGAGTTGCAGGGCTCTGTGAATGCTTGGCGTGTTAATCAGAGAAATCACCTTTTGTATTGATTTTCTCATTTCAGCTGAAATGTACAGTGTGCTGGATAGTCTGTTTGTCTAAAATTACCTTCGTCTGAGCTGAGTAAAGATATTCAGATATTCTCCTTTGTCTCCTGCGTGGCACCATCAGATGTGACAGTCACAGTGACACCTCGAAAGAGGAACATGCTGTTGGGGATGTGTGCCAGGTGAATTTTTTTTTCTGCTTTAACACCTCCTTCCTTTTTTGCATTGCAGAGTCAGAGTACAGCAAGCCAGCTCAGATGGGGAGCGGAAGCTACCAGGAGGAACTTTGCAGCGGACCACAGCACAGCTACTCACTGGGGCCGGGCTCAGACGTAGACGAGGATGGAGAAGTGGATCCCCTGCCCAGCCACGCGCTCCATCTGTGGATGCAGGAGGTGAAGTCGGAGCAAAGTTCCTGTCTGTCCAGCCGCGCCAACTCTGTGCTTTCTCTGACTGATACCGAGCAAGAGAGGAAGTCCGATGGTGAGAACGGTGAGTTCCTGATTGAGTTTTTTTTGCTCGTTTGTTTTTTTGTAGTTGTTGATGTTGTTTTTTCCTAGATCTGATAAACTTAGGCCAGTACCACTTTGCAACCCTTAAAAAGGGTTTACAAAGTATTTAGATTAACTAGGTTATAGACAGTTTATAAGTTTATATGAATGGTTGTCATTGATGCTGGCTCACTATTTGCAAAAGATCTGATGTTTAAGTGGTAGTAACATGTTAACAAATATCTGATAAAGCTAACAGTTTAATATTCTCCAAAATAAGCTACGCAACCAGCAAGCTCACAGATCTCAGGGTGGTGGTGGCCTAGTGGGTAGGATACTTGTCTCTGGACCAAGATCACAGGTTCGAATCCTACCTTCAGCATACCGCCACTGCGTCCCTGAGTAATCCATTTAACCCCTAGTTGCTCCAGGGAGACTGTCCCCTGTAGTTAGGGAATGGAAGTCGCTTTGGATAAAAGCGTCTGATAAATGCCGTAATTGTAAAATAGTGAGCCTTCATCAGTGTTTCACAACTATTGTTATTTGTGTATAAGAGTAGTTTTATTTTAAAGGGTTACCAGTAATTCACAGCTTGTTGGGGCTGATCCCACTACTTTTCATTCATTTTCATTTTGAAAGAAGTTCCACTGTAATCCCTATTTAAAGTGTAAACTTCACAGCTTTTAGTAAAAAGTTGGATCATTGGGTCATTTTACATAGCCAAAGATTCGATTCTTGGTCATGGCAGTCAGGGGTCTTACCTGAGTGGAATTTTTTTGTGTTTCTATCCGGGGATCTGTTTTCCTCTGACAATCCAAAAACATGCACATCAGGTGATTTGGAGATGCTATAATGTCCTTAGGTGTGACTGTGTGTATGACTGTGTGCATCTGTAATGGACTGAGACCCAGAAAATGAATGAATAAATGAATGATTGTTAATGAAATGTATTATTAGTGTGATTGCTATTGTTTTTCTTAAGTTATACATTTTTATTTTCATTATTATTACTTGTTTTATTGCTAAATTTGGACCTCATCCTCTTACAGTTTTTGAAATGACCCAACACCAAAACGTCCCTTAATATTTTTTCGATTGGGTGATCAGGGGCCGAGTATTGATCGTTTAAAAAATGATATTTGTGGTGGAACTGGCTTTTGTGGTCGAGTATGGGTAAATGGAGAAGATAGATGAGTTGCCTTTAAACTGTGTGTTGGAGAGAGAGTTGCAACATCACAGATAAGGAGATTGCAAAGAGACAAAATGTGAAAAAATACAGAAATAAATGCATAGCAAAAACATACAGCAGACTCGTAAACACACTTCAAGACACTAAAATTCGGGTCGGAATAAACTAAAACGTGTATCATTGTTTGATGTGGTTTGATGAAATATAATGAGCTCATGAACTCGTAATTTTTTTTTTTACCCAACCTTTTTTTGCCCATTGGTGTCTCCAAACCTTTATAGCAAACAAGCAATCACACTTGGTAGTTTCTCATGATTGTGCATCTACTTGTATTATTATTATTATTATTATTATTCCTGTTTTGTGTATATTGCATTTTTTTCTTTTTGTCTTTGCTAATGTTTTTCAGTGAAATGTAGTTAAAATTTTACATAGTGATTTCATAGTAATTAAAAATAATGGTAATTAAACGTAAATGACTGATAAAAAAAAACTAGTTTGAATGATCATAAAATGCTAATCTGCTGGATCTCGTCCAGTCTGACAATAATCAACAGGTTGCTAGTTCCGTTTGAGCTATCACTGATGCTCAGTACAGGAGAGCTGAACAGTCAGCGTCTTTTTAACCGTGTTGCGTTCATTATGATTTAAAACAAGCATTTTAGACTCATGACAGCGAATGGGCCAGTGACCATATGCAGTATTAAGTCCCATTTGCAGCAGGTTTTGCTTAAACTGCTTAAAAACCAATTTCTAATGGCATGCAAAAACTGAGTCACAAAAATAGCGTTTCCCTTCAGGCCTCGAACAGCTCACTAGCCTGTACGTTCTCCTCTATCTTTTTGATGACACAGGAAATGCATCCAGTTACGCTGCTATGACTGCACCCTGCAGGCCTGGGCTAGTTGTCACTGTACCACCCAAAATAACTGCTTAGGTTTAATGTAAGTGTAAAGTGACCATTTTTGCCATACATGAACACACCACAGCAGAGTGTGAACAGCATGAAATTCTTCCTCTGTATTTAACCCATTCATCAAGTAAAGCAGCGGGCAGCAAGGAATGCAGTGCCTGGGGAGCAGTGTTGGGGCGGTACCTTGCTCTAGGGCCCAGGTTCTCAACCACTGGGCCTGGGGACCACCAGTGGGCCACGAAGGCTTTTGATTGGGCCGCAAATCTAAAATCGAGACAGGCCATTGGTCCACAA
>JBBPCY010000032.1:20173150-20211365 GCA_037974405.1 Brachyalestes nurse | reverse complement strand
TATATAACATTTGGTTATATATATATATATATATATATATGGAGATTATGCAGTGTTTTTTATTTATTTAAAAAAAATTCTTCACACTCACATATCTCATTAACGAAAACTGTACCTCCCATTGGAAGGTTATTTAGGGAACCAAAAGTGGTGCTTCTTTAACACTACTCCAAAGGCCCCTTTTGAAGCATTTTCTTTTTTTTCTTGTTTAAATGTTTATCTCCTCCGTGATGGGCATGTGCGCCTGGCTCCCTGGCGGAAACAGCAGCGACGGCAGCGCTGGGGCTGGAGACTTTGGGGGGAACGATGTGTCACTTAAACAGATGTTTGTCAACATGTGCACAAGTGCCGCCATAAACCTCTCAGTTGTAATATCAGCCTAGTCGCTACAGATATTGCCCAGAAAACAGGCCATGTAATATTTATCAAACTGAAGGAGGGCACGGGCTCCCAGTACCAGGAAGCCTCAGGAGCTGCCGCATGAAAAATAACTTATGAAAAAACAGACAAACGGAACACACAGTGGTGTCCTGCAGACAGGTTTACTGACTTTATAGTCCAGGGAATTATGTAGCTGATGCAGATTAGTCACGACAACGAGGAAAGTTGAAATCAACATTATGATAGACAAGTGCTATATGACAGAGGCGCTCTCCGTCTTCATGGTTAGTGTTATGATATGGAAAAAGGATTTGGGTGCTAAAGCGCAGACGGAGCAATGACAACGCAATGTCAAGTTAAGCTAAGTCAATTTATTGTCATTTCAACCATATACACAGTACACATTGAAATGAAACAACGTTCCTCTAAGCATTTATAGCTGGCATGGGGAATGTTTGTAATAAATGTTGCTAATAATTGTTTATAGGAGCTGCACAAAAGATAGCTTTGCCACTTGGCAGCATTGGAGGCGCGGGGGCTGTTTGTCAGAGATAGCAGTGTCAGATTGCCTCTCTGATATGAAAGTTTTAGTTGGTTGTACAATGTGTGATCACAGACTTTCATCTTACCTGAGGTGCTGTGCCATTTCTGGAGCACAGCACGCTCTGATCTTTATCGCCTTTTTCTGTATGTTGAAAAGGTGCATTTTTGTTGACTTTCACACCTGCATGTTCCCAAAATGAAGAGAAGAGAGGAACCTGGTACACGTTTATGACCAGTTTAGATTAGACCTATAAAGGAATTTGTGCACGTTTTTCTTTTTCCTTTCATCTGTCACCTTCCGCAGGAGGGTAGATTAATATGAATCTATATTACATGTAATATCAGCGGAGATAAAGATCTCAACCGTAATCCCACAAAAAAAAAAAAACCTCCCACTAATGGAACCCGCACTTGCCTCAGGTTTATGACTGCACATTTACCTTCTTAATGAAAATGACCCGGGCAGATTAACGAACGAAGGGGGAGAGTGTTTGCTAATACCAGTGGCTATATTTATCAAGTTCCCACCTTGCTTTATATTTTCCGGTGAATATTCCTTTGTATTTCTTGTCGAGGAGGTGTGTGGTGCATTCATTTAAACTGAATGTTTTAGAGGTTATCTAACTGTTTGTTTTATTGCCATTTAATGCTTCTGTTGCTCATTTAAAATGCAAAGAAGTCTGTACTGTAATTTGGTTTTTATGAAGCAATTTACTGTCCCGAGTAGCGTAACACTACACACATTCTGTTTTGTTAGCTTCTTTGCTCAGTTGTTTCTTTTTACAGTCTTAGCCAATTAAAATTAGCCTTTGACTGGCATCAGATTCAGGCATGAAATGTGAACTGCTTGAAATTACACGGGCACTCCAAGCCATCTCTTCAAGGGACATTTCATGTGCACCTGGTTACAGTTCTTTTCCTTTGTGGTAATCGTCTTCATTTTTCCATTTTTTTTCCCCTACGAATAGACACCTCTGATAAATCTTGACGGATGGATTTATTAGAGAGGCGTCAGGAAAGAGCAGGCTTCACATTTCATCAGAAGGGAACAGTTCTGAGGGGCTAGTGCACTTGCCTGTGGAATCAGGAAGCTCAGTCAGGCTTGCGTTCCAGTCTCATTGAGTGCATGTCGCTGTCATAAGCTTTATGTCAGCTTTTTGCACAAGCATGGAGAGAGGCGCTGCTCGGAGTGGTCATCTTTTCCTGCACGATACATTCCTTCTCCTCACGTCCTGAATCTTTAACGTTGCTAATGGGGGGCCCTCCTGGAATATATCCTTTCTTAGCATCTCGTGAATCGAAAGCGTACGAGGAGGGCTGAAGGCTCATGTTTCCCTGACAGCCTTGGTACCCGGAGCCTTGCAGGCACTTGCGAATTCCCTCAAAGCTGTTTACCGACGATTTTCACCAAGAATGAGACATTTGGGAGTGGACGCATGCTGATTTGTCTGTCGATACAGCACACAAGTCATCTTTGTCATCCCAAGCTCGTCTTGCCCCGGCTCCCTCACGCCTGATCGATGCCACACAATGCCCGCAATGTTTTCTTCATCAGATTGTTTTTCCTTTTTCCTTCTCGTACATCTGTATTCCAAAATGGCTCAAAGTTGTGTTGCTGCATGAATGACTACCGTTTTGCCCTGAACCATTACACTATCCCCAGCCCTTACCCTTTAGCGAATGTACATATGGAAAAAGATGGAAAAAAAAGAAGAGAATGTGACACGTTTTTGAATGAGGGGAGGCGTGAGTTGACTGGAAAATTGACTCGCTAAGAGACATCAAAAGGAGGGCCAGGGTCAGGCGAGGAGATATGGGGCTTTGAAGAGACGCTAGGTCAATCTCCACTAGCCCTAGCCAAAGAGTTTCTATCCTGATCTTCTTGTTTGAAATGGCATCTTCATCACTGCGAGCGCATGACTGATTGTTAAGTACTGCAATCAGAACCTTTGATGTTAATCAGGGCTTTTCTCTCTCCCTCCTCCCCACCCGCCCGCGTCTCCAAGTGGGAACACGCTGGGAATATACAATGAAACTAAATTTTTTTTTTTTTTTTTTGGAAAGACAGACGAGTGAAAAATCTCTCTTCTAAAGAGCCACATATTATGCTGAGCAATAGATGATGTGACGGGTCACCTGAATGCTCTCAGCGCCACCAAAAATGGCAGTTTCCTTTATTTTGTTGCATAAGTGGATAAATTGATTTACAACTGCCCTGCTGTGGATTGTATTCCTAATTAATCAACATTTTATAAAGATCGTAAGCTTTTGTTGCTTATTATGCATGTTATAGGCGACCAGAAGGTTTTAGTCTTACAGAAAATAACACAAAATGAAAGCCATACAAATGTAAAACCGTAGTTTATATGACAGCCTGTAGCATGTTGATCAGGTGCCCCTACCTTGGATCAATTTGACAAGTGGTAGGTATACAGTTACTGACTATAGGTCATTTGGTGCTGCATTTGTCAGCTTCCCTCTGCGCTGTCCATCAATAGAAAGACCAATATAGGATCACCCCTGACCCTGACATTGGTATCAGCATGGGGGTATCATGTCAGTGTGTGTGATGCTGGTGTAAACATTCAGCCTCTTCCCACAGTTCCAATTCCACAGCCTCACCTAAACACCAACACTAGAACATCACCTGGACCAAGATCTTGTTTACCTACTCATCACCAGCCCTTTTAAGAACTCTCTCACTTAGTTCCCTAGTGCAGTATTGTACTTCTCCATGAGGTTTCGCTCTGGTGTGTTCTGCTGCCTGATTGTTCTGTATTGCTTTCACATAATTCACTTGCCTTAGATTGCTCTATTCAGTTTCCTTTTTGTGTTTTGTTTTAGCTTTATTGCTTTGGTTTCGCCTGGACTACTCTCTAGTTTAGCTGCAACGTTACTTCCAGGCTTGCTTTTCTTGTGTTCTCTCAGTTCTATATCAGTATATATGAAGTGTTCATCGTGTCAATCTTTTTCTCCAGCATGGACTATTCAGTGGACTATTCTTAGACAACAAGTGACAATGAGGTGTTTAAAAGCTCAGCAATGCAGCTGCATTTGAAACACGCGTACTGACACAACATGCACTAACTTGCCACTAAGATGGTGGCCGTGCTGCTGTCAGCTAAGTTTACTGTTCCCTCTCATAAAGAGTGGCTGTCAAAAAATGGCCCATAGTAATTGTACAACTACAAATTGCACCAATGTGGTAGGTGTGCCTGCAAAAATGACTAGTGAATACAAGACAGGCACAATGTACATGTATATGGACAAAAGTATTGAAAGACACCTCTTAATTCAGGGTTTGGGCTAGGCTCTCTACTTCCAGTGAAGGGCAATCTTAATGCTTCAGCATACCAAGACATTTTGTGGACACAGTTTAGGGAAGAACCTTTTATATTCCGTTGTGACTGTGCCCCAGTGCACAAAGCAAGGTCCATAAAGACATGGTTGGATGAGTTTGGTGTAGAAGAACTTGACTGGCCCATGCAGAGCCCTGAACTCAACCCCATCCAACACCTCTGGGATGAACCGGAATGGAGATTGTGAGCCAGACCTTCTCGTCCAACATCAGTGCATGACTCCATTAATGCTCTACAGAATGAATGGGCACAAATTCCCACAGAAACTCTCCAAAGTTATGTGGAAAGCTGCAAACGAGGGACCAACTGGATTTTCTACGTATTTGACTGGAATATCATTACAGTCCCTGTTGGTGTAATAGTCCCAGTACTTTTGTCCATATTGTGTACGTGTATTTACTAAAGTGGCAATTCTCCCATTTTCTCATAACCTCATTTCTGAAATATCTGTCGAGCTGAGGTCATCCTCCTACAGTTAACGATCTACCCTGCATTTTATCTGCCTTCATCTGCTGGGGTCACGCACTTGTTTTCACCAAAATCCAAAAAGCCCACACTTAAGGAATAAAACATCAAACTAGGAAAGCACAGTTTAGTGCAGCCTAAATGACAATTATGTTTATTTTGTTTCACTAAAAATATACTCTTATGTAATATTTTTATAACCAGTGACAGCTAACATCTCGCAATAGGCTCTCATCTGCGCTGTACAGCAAATTGTGGAAAGCATATCCTGTTTAAAAACATTTGCAGTGTTGTGCATTAATGAACACAGCACCATAAATAAATTAATTAAAGCAGCAGTTTTAATCACTGGGAGTTAATTAGTTGATTGGATCATTATTGTATAAACCTTCTTTTTTATGTCTGGATGATCAAATGGCAGTTCTGATTGGTGCTTTTGGGCTGTTGTGTGAAGTTTTATTGGGCATGTTAGGGTTAAGGTCAGTTGTGGGCAGAATTTTCCTGAGCTTTGGTCAGTTTTAGACTGAAACCTTGATGATGTGCTTTAGATCAGTTGAGGTTTGGAGTCAAAACTTGGAGTCAAGACAGGTCTGTTTCTGACAGAAGGTTCTTGAGCTGTATTCAGGTCCGACCAAAGTGATTGACTCAATTAAAGCTCTGCTACCAAGTGACTGTCAGCACACATCATTAACCTTGTCCAATTAGCCTCTGTGGTCCTCGGATTTTTTTTTAAGTTAGAGCTGAAATGCTGACGATTAAACTGCATGGATGCAAGGCTTTTGTTGGACGTGTCTCATTTTCTCATGAGTTTGCAGGGCTCTTTTTGTTCCTTGAGTTCTTTGTGACATATTTCAGCAGTGCTCGTTTCATTTTCTGTTTCCTTGCATCATACTGTCAGATCTCTTCTCTGGTGGAGATTCTGTTTATCTTTGCCTTAACTCTCATCAGCATTTGTCATCCTTTTCCACAGACCTTTGGCAGTTCCATTAAATCACCCCTGCAATGTTAACACACACTGACAGTAAATCTTCCCAGCTCCTTGGTCTTCCCCATTAAGTTCCCCCTTCGTTTGCATAATAAGGAAATAAACATTTGAAATTGTCTCTGGAGAACGAGACGTGCTTCCTCACCCATCCGCCTGCATCTGGGGGCTCTTAACCATTTGATCTCAGATATCACAGCCCACACACTGATTCCTTTCCTTTATTTCAGGAGAACAAAGAGAAGCAGGATCTTAGAGTCATGTTCTTTTACAAATCGCATTTTTTTTTTTTCCGCCTCCATGAGCGTGAGGCATTTTAAGTTTCTGCTCCAATTGCTATTTGACTTTCAGTTGTTCTTTCCATTCAAATCACGCATAAATGTTTGTATTCCCTGTACAGATACCAACAAAGGCCCATGTGCCACAGACTACGCTGCAAGAATGCCATTGTGGGTTGATGCAAATATCAGAGCATTAAGAGGTTTACTCATAGCACTTGTGCTTGTATCTCTTTTCAACGTGCTCCGGATTGTTCTATGTCGCATGTTATCTGGCTTGCCATGTGTAAGGGGTTTATGTCAGAGCAAAGTGGCGAAAGGAGGCTCAGCATTATTGAGTAGAGAGGCAACCCTGGTGCTTTAACTGGCTATTTTTAGCTGCTCTCCTGGATAGCTACTTGTTTTAATCAGCGAGAGAGGTGGTGTCCTTGCAACATCCATGAGCAGGCAAAGAGGCCCACCGCGTTACTTCCTTTCCATCGAAGTCGTGACAGATTTGCAGAGCCCTTTAAGAGGCATTACCCGGGCCATCTCGGTCTCTTTCGTGATTATTTTTTCTCCAACTGTGACACTCCGTAGGGGCTGTTATTTTGCACAAGACGATAAATGCTCTCCTGCTCCGAGTTAGCTTGACATTGCGTGTCTCGCTGTACTCCTTTGACTACCCCTCTCCTCCACCGAAAGCCCAATCGCTATTGACGATCCTCAGGAGAGCCTGGTGGCCAGCAGCTCTCTTGACATTTGCGCTGTAGCCACGAGAAGGGCCTCGTCTTTCAGCGGGAGCTTCTTGGCAGCAGTGGGGCGCTACGACAGGGCTCATAAAATCATCCACGATGAACTGCTGGCAAATGCTTGTTGAATAATGCATGGTGGCTGAGGATTTAGAGACCAGTCTATTAGGAAGACGAGCGACAACATCGACATTTTAGTCAAGAAAAAACACTTACAACAATTACATGCTGGATTAATGCTGGGGACTGTCTTTCTAATGCCATGTCTTGCCAGCAGTACGTTATGCAGGCATCAAACCCATGGCCTCCGTTACATGGGAAGTGTGCTCTCACCCAAAACCGTCATGCAATTGATCAGCACTGCTCTGCTTAAGTCACATGCAATCAGCCTGAGTGGCCACATATTGTTACACGCTGAAACGAATCCATACATCATAGACGATATGTTGCACTGGACGTTTTCTTCCAGTGTCAGGTTGTCGTGAAGATGGAGGTTCCTTCGGGCACCAGGGAGATGTGTACCGTACTGCTCTCCAGCAGCCTGTCATTCTTCCAGATGGATGCTTATCTTTTCATCATCGGCCACACATGGGAACTGATAAGTGCTCTGTATAAATGGAGTGAGAATCATGGCCAGCATGGGCCCTAATGGTTGCCTTCCTGTTGCATTGTCCTCTGGGGGAACCTGTCAGTGTGAGATGTCTTTTGATTGGCCTTGGAAAGAGCTAAATCACCTCATCTTGTCAGGTTTGACGAGAAATTTCAATGTACTGCGATGGACTTTGAATAATGGCACTCACAAAAATGATAGGGCTGCATCATCACCTTCATCTCCTGTTGTTCCTCTGATGCTAAATAATTATTATATAGGATAGAAATAAAGTTTTTAAATATTTGTCTCTTGCTTGTATTGTTTCTGTACTTTGTGGCTACCAACTCCATGCTGTTAACCAAACACCTAACATCTATTCTCACCTCTTTTTACCCCTGACTTTTCAAGCACATCCTGTCTGGAAAATCCAGCCAGATAGGTGCGTTTCAAATATTGCTTCATATGTGCAAATTCGGTTTTTATTGTTTTTTGGCCTAGTTTATGGCTATGACATACAATCACATATAAAGGGCGAATACTTCAGATAAAGGTCATAATTCGTGTACTGTACAGTGTGTTGATATGAGAATAAGCATAGCACTTTGAATGCAGCAGGAGATTATTATTACCCAAGTCTCTCATTCCGCATTAAAAAAAAAATCCTCAGAAGAAAAGAAACTACCTCTGTGTTTTAAAGGGCTCTTACAAGTCATGACCCTAAATGAATTGCTCCTTTTGAGTGTCTTTCAGCGAGATGAGACAATTTTCTTTATGCTTTCATGTCCCTTCTGGTACAGCCTTTGACCTTTGTGTCAAATTGTACAGCCTTCTCACCCCACTCCCACCCCCAAGGGGCATACTATTCTCTCATGAAACACCAGCTGCATTTGTCGCCTTGAGTCCAGAAGGCCGGCCGAAGGTTGATGCTGTGTGTCTGTTGTAACATGTCTGTTTTGATAGGTGTGATCAGCCTAGCGGAACACTCCCGTGTTGCTAACGGGAGCCTGACCTGGGACCCCCTAGTGTACGAGCTGCCTCCTTGCTGTGCAGAGGGGCTAACCCCATTGACCCTAACTTTGCACATGCCAGGGGTATGGGCCACATCCGCGGCCGGCCCAAGAGGATTTTAGACAGGGCACCAGACGGCAGCTGATGTCTTTTTCTTTTCTCGCTTTCCCCCACCCTTGTAAAAGGGGCTGCAGCAACAGACGACAGCTACAATTTGTGTTGAAACTAAGCAGTTTAGCCACGAGACCCTCTCAGAGCATTAGGAAAGTGGTTTTAAATGGTACATGACAGTGGCATGCAGGTTTTATGAGGAGCAGTGCATGCTTTGGAGGGCTTAACATTGTTTTTGTGAGTCATACTACATGTCTTATGCATCATGTCTTGAGGTTTCATTAACGGGCAGTCTGGTTGCCAGGTACAATAATAGACTGATATGAATCCTAGAGTAGAGGCCCATGAAAGACCATGTGCAGTGTGGTCATCCCCACAATGTACAGCCCAAATTTTCATTTGTCGAGACTTATATGAAACCTTCTAAGATTTCATGAGTAATGAGACACATTAGATCACATCATCTGTCAATAGCAATCTTACTGTCCTGATGTGTGAGCTAATTAAAGTCATTATGGAAGAGTGTAGTTTAAGAGGTGCCTAGTAATGAACCTTCAATTATATCTTTCCTTCAGCGTACAGCCAAGCACGTGAACACTACCATTCATCTTCGGGTCGGTGCGTTTTTCAAAGGTGCGGTAGACAGAAATAGAAAAGTGCCAGTGTTGCGTGAGAAGAAAGGCTGCGGAATGGCTCCCAATACAGACAATTAAAGAGTCTCGCAGGTAATATGCCTGATGCACAGAACGCTCTCATAACAGGCGGCTGTGTTTTGAGCTGGAGAGAATTGTGTGGCGGTGGCACCCCCACTCCCTGTCTGAATTCTCTGCTGTGCCTTCAGCCCTGGTGTGTGTAAAGCCTTTGTGCAGTTTGCTCTGTTTGTGCCCCAATCTCGCACCATGAAAGCACTCACAGTTAATGCTGTTGACTCCAGCGAGCATTGACGGAGCAGCCGAATAAATTTCCATACATTTCAATCCACCCCCCTCCTTTAAAGCGCAAAATATAATTACCAGGTGCTCATGCTTTTGCAGTGTTGTGCTTTGCTAATACACATTGTTGCATTTTTGCATATTTACTATTAGATTTTTTTTTTCTGCTCTTTGTTTTTTTTTTTCCCCTGTCCCTACAGTTTCTTTTCTTCTCTCTACCATTAGCCCCCAGTCTTGTGTCATCTGCTCGTGGTTGCTGAGTCCAGGCTTTTGTCATAGTTAGGCTTCCAGTCCGTCGTTCCTCGTTACATCTAATGCATATTCAAACCAACGGCTCATTATAAGCTTTGGAGCCGGTTTCATATGGTGCTATCAAGACGGCTCTGTCACCAAGCATGTGCCGCCTCAAGACAGTAACCTCTGGAGCAGGTGGCAATGACACTAGCCTGGAGAGTGTGACACAGACGCCCCGCAGTAAAGGCAGAAACCAAAGGCCGGAGGACCTGGCGATTCTGCTGGGCTTGTCATGAATGACAGAATGAAAATGTGGCCTCTGTCTCAAGGGAAAGGCGACTCAACACTCGACACTGAAGGGCTCTCAAATACTTAAAAAAAAAGTGTCCTCAGCTCATCTGCGTATCCTCTCATTGGCTGTCAGTGCAACACAAAAGCCCTAACCTGGCAATTTTTAGGGACACATTGTTATGCGAGGTTGCTCCTACGATATTACATTACAAGACTTGAGTTGACCAAACTGGGTTGGCATGGTGATGCTTTGAAGAGCAGCTCGTGACCAAAATCCCTAAATGGCAAAAGGGATGGCTCTGCACAATTTGCAGTCTGATGTGTGTGTAATCATGCTGTAATCTTCTCATCATTATCAGGTCTCCAGCATCATCGTGCCCCCCATCATGTCATGGTTGTGCTTATCATCATTAGCATCATCATCATTGGCATCATCATTGACATCATCGTCATCATCAGTCATTTGCACTACACCCATCAACACCCATAATTATCATTACCAATTATGAATCAGCTTTCATCAGTTTTCAGTTATTCATCTGCCACCATCAATATTGCCAGGCGTTTCACAGTCTTGTAGATTTCAGTTTGCTATTTAAACAAGCTGCATATGCTAATGAAGACATTTATGATTCTGAACCACGGATTTCTAGTCGCACCTTGAGTTCAAACTAGTATCAGATACTGGATTTTGAAACACCATGTACTCAACAAGCCTACCATTAATTTTGATGTGACAACAAACTTGACCTCAGTGAAGCACTTTGCAAATATCTAACTAGGTGGTACTTTCAGGATAATTCATTTGCTACATTTGACATACAGCAGTATATCACAGGCAACTTTACCAAAAGAATCCGGAGGCTTGGTGACAAGCAGTTCTTCCGAGCCTATCCACAGTCCTCAGATATTTGTACCTAATCAAGTAAGTCATCCTAAGCCATGTCCAAATAAACGAGATTTGTCAAAGAGGCATGGTAACTTAAAAAGCCTCAAATTCTCTCAGCTCCACAGCAGCCAGGCCAATTAAGGTGCAGAGTTCTCCGTCTTTAACACTCACATTCCCATGAATGTGCTATTATTCCATTGCTTCTTGGGAGCAGTGATCATATTCAGCTAAAATATCATGGAAATGATGACACTTGCTCATGTAATCTAATGGCAAGCACTGCTCCTATCAAAGGCTTCACCCTTCAGCCTCTCCTAAAACTGCACACCAAACCATTCTCAAAGATTAAGGCCCTAACTAATGATCCCACATTAGCATAACCTACACCAGTCACAACCCTCTGGCAAGTCCCTAAGGGTCCAGTGTATCTGACAAGGCAGTTTCAGGTAGGGTGTAAAATATGCTATTTTTTATTATTTCCTGAAGCAGAGCAGGCTAATATGCTAACAGGGAAAAAGTATAAATGTTAAGTAAAAATTACTGGAGAACTGAATATTGAGGTATATACTTTTTTTTTTTTTCATTTTTCATTTTTCTCACTGAGGTGCATATGTGTAATTTTTATGATTTTTTGTTAAAAAACGTCCTTTCATTTTTACACGGTCGTTTTTCCAACCTTTTTATACTTTAGGCTTAGAGAGAAAGCAGTCGAAGCTGAATAACTGGGACTACAGAGGCATGGTGGTGCGTTTTTCTATGCTGGGGAAAATGAGTCACAATGCAAAGCACATTAATATTGCAGCAAATAGCAACTTCATACTCACACACACTCAGTCAAGCAAGGACAATCATATCTACATGGATAATGAGGAGTTGGCAATAACCAACGTAGAACCAAAGAAAGGTGTGAAATCAGTCTTCTATTTATTTCCCATAGATAACAACTGAGCAGTGTCTCTATATGACATAATAAGGTTGATATTGAATAGCAAAGTGCAGTGAAAACATCTCTGAAACCTTTTAAAGTTTTATAATCATCTTTGCTGTACTGATTTCTGCAAGCAATTCAGGACACAAACAACAAAAGGATATCTTTGTTTACCGTATTTGCATGTAGAAGTGCGTGTCTGCTTCCTTTATTTTCATATTTCATATTCATTTGGACATATATTTCACTGAATGGTATATTTTAAATCTGTATTTGGACGTTCACCATTAAAAATGTGGAATCACTGCTTTTCAAATATAAACCACTGTATTGAAGATGAATGTATAAAATGATTATTGTTATGATGCTACTGTGTAATGTAATAGGTTTCAAATTAATCATATGAAGCTATTAAAATTAAGTAATTGCTGGATTGTATATAATGGCTATAAAACAGTGAGGATTAAGTTAAATTAAAACACAAAATTGCCTTGTATGTTAGAAGTGATGACCACTTGAATTACTGTGTGTATATATATATATAGTATACTGTAAATAGATTGTTTCAGTGAATTACTTCTTCTCAGCGCTACAGATATTGCTACCTTGCTAGTACCCCATGTAAAATATTATATGTTGTTAGATATAGTAGTATAGTAGTTCGTATTAGTAGTTACAGTAGTATAGTAGTATATCAGAACTCGTAGTATTTTGTATTTAGGATTTATTGTATTGTAATGTCTGTTGTCTGTAGTTTGTGGATGATTCAGGTAGGAATTTCATTGTACACTGTACTTCATACATACGACTATAAAACTTTGAATCATTTGAATATCACTTAATATGTGCTGTTCACAAAAGAAGTCAACTAAATCATATTAAATAATACATTAAAATATTACCTCATTCCCACTAGTTATAATTGAGTAAAATAGCAGCAGGTATTAATGTGAAAAGAGATTCTTTAAAGGGTAGAGCAAACATAAGTGGACATCCAGGGCAGTCCTTCCCAGCGAATGACTGCGAACAAGGAAGAAAGAGAAGGAACACCTCTTAACAGAGACCCTGTGAAAATGTCAAAATGTCCAACAGCCACAGGAGCCAATCTCATTTCACAGTCACAACCATTGGCCAATATTAATTTTGGTTTATCATGCCCTTATTAAGCTAATCTCTGCCCTGAGAAAGGGGAAGAGCATTTTTGTAAGCAATGCTAATTTTTAGCCTGAGCTAAACTAATTTAGTCAGTTCATTAGCCAGCACTTGCTGGCGTCTCTGAAGTTCAATTACACTTTTACGGCCAGTGGAAAACCATGGAGCACGCAAGCCAGGGAGCAATGGAAATGCTTTAATGAGCATGAAATGTGTATTTTTGATGAGTTTTTATATTTGTCTGATTGGCAATTTGCAAGAGCTTGCGCACGACACCTGCAAAGCTCGTTCAGCATGCTCGAATGGTAATGCTAAGTACGTCTACTACACTTTAAAAAAAATGGTGTTTTAAATGTATATGATTAAAATGTGTCAGGTGGTTGCACATGCGTTTAATATGTTACAATAACATTTTTACAGTAGCAACTTCTGAAATATGCGGCCAAGACAAACTATAGCAGCATGGTGTTGTGTTTTACTTTGAAAGCACGTCCATTCTGTGGAAGCACTCAGAATTATAATAGATGCCACGTGTACATACAGTGACACATACAGTTGTTGGAGCGCATTCAAAAGTTGGGACAGCTCCGATTAAATAAAATGCTTTGTAAAAGTGATGCTAAATACCTATTCTCTTCCAAAAATTAACTTTAGCACTTTTTTAATGCACCACTATTGTTTATTTGCTGAATTTACATATTCGGGGAAAAATGTAAAATGTGTCCTGTGCTTTTTGTGTTAAAGTCAACACATAGGGCCCTAAAATTTGCAGGAAAATGTGCTGTATTTAAGGTCCTTATGTTTATTACTTAGGCTAGCTGTGGTTTTTTGCATACAAATGGATGGAGCTTTTGTGGACAGATTGCATATGGAACGTTTGAAGTTAGTGTTGGGATAATTGCTCCATTACAAGTAGCCCATTACAAATGACTGATTACTTACAGTAATAAGTTATAATCTCACTATTTATTTCTTTAATCCCGTTAAACACCTCAAAGAACTGGAGAGTACAAGAACTACTAATCCTTTCATATCTTTATTTAGAAGAAACAGGCATTCTAAAAACAGTTCCTCACTGAAAGTCAAGTCTTGCCTTTTTAGATGAGTTTGGCTCTCTTTTCTTCAACAATTTCATTTGAATAGGATACGACTAGGATTGGCTTAGACTGCTCCCGCTCATACTGCACTGGCCACATACACATTTAAAGTCACACAGTCAGCTTGCACTGGTACAAGGGCAAGCCTGGATAATATATAAGAGGATGTAGAGGAATATGTAGAGGAAATTTCTGTTTTTAATGCTCTGGACATAATATCATTTTTACAGAGACAATTATAATTAATCGGTAACTGGAATATAAATTTGAATTGTGATATGTTTTATTTTCTTACTCAAAAAGGTGATCACTGTAACATATTACATTGTATCATGTTACCCCAACATTGTCAGTCGAGACTGGTAGGTGATGGGAGTGTAAATGTCAAGTAGCTGCATGTGTCATAAAAAGAGAGATTTAAACGATCTGTAGAGTACATATGAACAGCAACCCGTATACAGTAACTGTATAGTATTAACAGCTGATTGCATGACAGCCCGTTTTGTTTTCATGATCTGGAAAGCGTAATTTGTCGGAATGCATGCTTTTTCTTTTGCGCTTAGAGCTCCATGTGTTATTATTTTGAAGACTCACTCACCAGAGCTGTGGGTGTCCCAGTAATCGTCCCATTATTAATCATCATCTTTTGAATTGGGTCTGTGCATCCATTACTGCTATCAGATGTTAGATGCTGGAAGTCATGAGCTGATGGGGCAAACAACCGCGGCGAGTGTTTATGAAATATGATATCTCACATTCTACATTTCAGAGTTGTTATCAAGCACACGGAATCATCGGCAGCTCTCAAATTGCTTTCAGCTAGTACTTAAAATATCACTGCATTTCCAGGCCCGAGCCAGGCCTTGCGTTATTTGTGCAGGCAAAAGTCATATTGGGTAAGTTAACGGCACTTTGGCTGTCATGTCCTAAAGCTACTGCAGCTAAGCTCTCTAATGTACCATCTGGCCCTTACGCTGCTGCACACACACACTCACACACACATGCACACATGCACATACACACCGCACCATCCAGTCTGTCTGCTTGGTGAAAGACTACTCACTAAGATTATCCACCAGTTTGCATAAATCCCATCTTCATCACAACAGTAGGTTTAATAGTTGCTTTTTTAGTGTGTTTGCATCAGCAATCATACACTTTTCTTCTTAAGTTTTGTTTTTTTGTTATTTTGTTTATTGCTGGAATTTGGCACCTCTTCTTTTTTGAAATATTGGCATGGTCCCAACATTAAAATATCCTTTGTCGTATAAATAACTTGTGTATGTTTTCAAGATCACGTGAGTATTGATTATTTACAAAAATTGAAAGTTGTGGTCAAGGTGGATTTGTAATAGATAGGGAAAGAGAGAGTAATATAGAGGGAAATGGTCAAATCACCTTTAAAATGTGTGTTGGAGAGAGAGTCTGTGACATCACGTATATGGTGGCCGCAAAGCGACAAAATGCGAAGAAACAAATGTGGAATTGACTCCAATATGTTTAAGCTAAGATCAGCTATAAAAGAAGACACGTCTCACTGTTTGTTGTGGTTTAATTAAAATGAATCAACTCTTGCATGCGGCTATACATTTACCATAAATGGCTTGGCGAGTTCACGCCCCCTGGTGGTCCAGTGGTAGTGCGCCGGCCTTTGAATCACAAGGCGTGTGAATATATACATTTTTTGTGCATAAAACACTGGTTTTATAGCAACCACGTAATCAAACTCAGCATTTTCTTATGGAAACGCTTCTAATGTATGTTTATTCTCCTAATTTGAAATGCAGTTGGTCCTCTATAAGAATACCATCACCCTTCCTGGATGAAGGCTATGTACTTTCTCAGAATTACTAGTAGCAGTATTCCTGGTCATGAAGCGTTCAATAATCATGTTCACAGTAGAATGTGAAGCCCATCTAAATGTGTCAGAGGAGCAGGATCCTTATGTTCCTCTTTTAATGAGAATGCAGCATTCACTGGCCACGGAATGCACTTAGCTCAGTTAAAAGAACCTGAGCTCTCAGAGGTAATGTTCAGTTCTCAGGATTTTTTTTTCATAGCTCCTGTAGTTCATATTTCAGGAAGCTTTCAAGACATTTCTTATAATACACTCATTAAAATGTGACCCAGCTGTCAAAATGGGCATTGGTCTGTTTTATGTCAATCTGTCTGTGAAATTAGAAAGAGGGAAATTTGAAAATGATCAAGAACGTTGTGCCCTTTTATATTTCATAAGCAGATGTGATGCACAGCAGCTTTGAAATGTCTTCACGTAGGTTCTGAGCATGGTTTATGATGGGTTTTTTTTTGTCATGACGTTACAGCCGTCTTATACGAAGGACGGCTTGCCCTTGCTTCTCTTTCAGCGAAATGTTCTTTGTTTGCGGAATGCAGACTAGTGACGGTTGAAATGTTTTGTTGTCCTCACATCGTTGCATGTTCAATAATGGCAGCGTAGAATGGCAGGATTGGCAACTCTTGCTGTAGCTCTGGAAGACATCAAAGAACCATAAATATTGCACAAAGTCTTCACATCCACCTCGGGCGACTTTTGTGATATTTTTATTTCCTTTGTAATGACTTTTATTTCACATATCACGTTCTGTGTGAGCACATCCTCTGGAATATCTCAATAGGAGGTAGCATGTATCTGAAATCAGATCAGGAGATAGCTTCTGGAACAAATTAGCCCGTTTAGCCGCAGTAGTATCGATAGGCTCTGGGCAGAAGAGTGCACACAGAAGGAAAATAAGTTGGCATGTTTTCTTTACTTCGCTTCGAAACAAGGCCGTTTGAATGTTACACTAAAAATAGAATGTCTGTAAATAATGGATTTACTGAATTAGATTTGACCGATAATCATTTGTACATTGAAAGTGTAGTTTGAAAGTTATATCCAACATTTACAAGGTCTAATAATCTTTTTGGCACATAACATACAGCATTCAGAGTTCCAAATAAATGAAATGTGCTAGTGGGAGCCAGTGGCTGCTTGAATAAAATGAATTTTGAAGTGAATTCTGAAAGTCAGAAAAAGTCAAAAAGTGTGAATAGTGAAAAATATCTTCAATTGTGTTTTACATCCTAAATGTTTCAGTACTTTCATTTTTGGACAGTTGCGAAATTTACATTTAAATTGATCTCTTAAGTGTTTAACATGGTAAACCAAATCTGTTTTATGCAAGTGGCCAAGCTGAGAAAATAAGCACTTTTTTAATTGCAATCGCAGTATTGGTGTGAAATCTGGAAAGAGTGCTACAGTATTCCATTCCAACCAAGCAGAAGAACATACATAACTCGTAAATTAATTAGAAGACTGAGATCAGCTGTTAAAGGAGTCGAATTAGATGTCCTTCTGCCTGATTGGAATGAAATCCTGCAGCCACCACATGCCTTTGTGGAAAAAGACTGGTGACCCTGGCTTTATGCCAGTTACAGAGAGCTTGTAAACTACAGTTAACTTCATAAACTGACCAGTAACAAGTAGCTGATTGACTGTCAGCCCATTGTGCTGTTAGTTTATTTTATATGTTTATTTTGATATTTTTCACAAATTTCCTGTTTCTCCTGTTCCTTCATAAATAGCTCATTTGCTTTCAAATAAACAAATAATGATTGTTTCCCATTGCTGTTTAGCTGCTGCATTTTGTCCATTCCGTCCTCGGAAAATTGATTATGATGTAATATATTTGCCTTATTTTCCTTGAACTGATTTGTTTGCTCTGTGTGTGTGTGTGTGTGTATGTACATGTGTTTTTTTTTTACAGAGCTTCCCAGCAGTCCAGGTGGGCAGTTCACCTTCCGGCCTCTGCCTCCACCACCTCCGCCACCTCACGCCCGCACCTGTGCCCGGCCGGCACCCTACGCACACGTCACGCTGCAGAGGAACACCATGCCTGTCCGCAGCCAGGCCAGCCAGGTGTCTGAAGCAAGCGTCGGACAGCCAGACAACACCCAGCTCCACAACAACTGGGTGCTCAACAGCAACATCCCTTTGGAGACTAGGTCAGCTGCTGACAGTCTTCTTATGAACAGTAGCCACTGTTACTGCTCGTAAAAACAAAATGCTGTTATTCGTGTGAGTTTGCAGAAGCAATCACACTGTTGTTCTTCTTAAGTTTTATTTTTATTATTTTTATTCCAGACATTTTTGCCGCCGCTTCTCCTCCGAACTCATATTGAATTTTGGCATAATTCCATGCACTCACTCTTTACATTTTCTCCCGGGAATGTATCTAGTTTGATATTAATCCTTTCATAACAGTAGCTCATTGAAACACAGGGAAATTCTGTTAAAACCTGCAGATTCAAAACATTTAAAAACATCGGTACCATATTTGATTTCTTTAGTATTTGATATTTTACTATAGGTTAATATGGATGAAAAATTACTGTTATTGCGTGCAAAGGCTTGTTTTGTGGAAATAATATTCTTTGCAGTAACGTTTGTCATTTGTTGACACTGAAATCTGGAAAAGTGCATTAAAGTTCTTGATAAATGTATAAACTTCTGACATCTAGGGACTTAATGAGACGCCATTTATTTTTAGCTTGTACCTTTTTTGTAGGCTATTTCATTTAACGGGTAATTGCTGGATATTTGCCTCCTAATGCCCCATATAAGTCAGACTGTTGTTGTAAAAGAATCCTTATGGGATGACTTTCAAAATAATTGAAGTTTATGATAATATCTCGCGGATGATAATAATAGTAGCTATAACACTATGGCTATGGCTGCGGTATTACTTGCCTAGTGCAGCCCATCTGGATTCCTTTTATTTGTGTGAACATCTGTGGCCTCGAAGAAAGAACTTTCATTTCAACTTTTATCCGTCTTCCACTCCGACTGCCGTGCCAGATTTCCAGTATTGCAAACAATATCCTTTAAACGCATTCTAAGCAGCCACAGTGTCAGTAATGACTGTGCAAAGTGACTGTCTTCTTTTTTTCCCCTTGTATGCAGTGTGTAGAAATTTGTCTCTGAGAGGATACGGCAAGACAAATATTCTGTTTGCATTTTTAATGAAGACTTGGTAACAGCTGAATTCATACATTAAATGACTTGGGATGAGATTGGCACCTAGCCAGCCATGAAGAAAGGTTTTTAATAAGATATGAATCTGCCCGTAATTAGATCCTCGGCTCGCGTGCAGAGAAAAAAGAAAGAAGGAGGAATAGATGCAGTGACTATTTAAATTAATGATTGGTTAAATATAAATATCTGAAAGGGCCGACCAGTCAAGGCTAATTATGTCTGACCAAACTCAAATACGCTCACCACATGGGCTCTTTGGCATTCAAGCTGCAGTTTGGCAAAGATGAATGTATTTCAAGGTTTTTTTTGCCTCTGCCCACCTTTTAGCTCAACTTATAGTCTTGGTGTGAAGCCTTAGAAGTCACAATTATCAGTGGTGATAAGAAAATTAGATTTATATTACATTTCTGTTCATTGTTTTTCATGCCAAGCTTCACTGTTACTGTTACTAATACTTTCTGATTGTCTGTATTTTAGGAATTGCATGAAGATATCAAAATGATAAAATAAGACATGAAATGACCAGGCAGTATCTTGTGATGTAAAGGATAAAGCCTTCTATCAATACCACATTATTTGTGTGCACGATCAATTTCAGCTCTGCAGCTGATTATTTCAATATTTAAAGAACTACTTAAGCTAAAAAATGTATTTGATGTGTTTACATTTACTTAACAAAGTTGCCTCCATTACATTTTTATTCTTCATTAATTATTCATTGCATTGTTATTGTCATTCCAAACAATTCAAATTTTAAACAAATCAGTCATAAGATGTAAATACAGCAAGCTGCAACATGTTTGTACTTTTGTGTTTAAATCTTCAAAATCAGTCATAAGATGTAAATACAGCAAGCTGCAACATGTTTGTACTTTTGTGTTTAAATCTTCAAAATTATTTTGTCTTTAAATCTTTACATAACATTTACAAAATCCAAGTGGTTCTCTTTAACTTATTGAAACAATCTAATCACTCAGCCTCTCAGTATTTGGACCCCACTAGCTGTGTGGTCTAGTGGTTTCCCCTGCAATCAGGAGATTGTGTGTTTGAATCACAGCAATGCTAGTGTCATCAAGGAGGTCCCCATAATCTAGGTACAAACCGCCCCCTGCTTCACTTGGTGAATGGGTTAAATGCAGAGATAGACCTTTACGTGGTTTATACTGTGTGCTGTGCTGTGGTGTGTTCACACGTAACTATAAGTCACTTTACTTTACTTTTACTTTGCTAATGGACACTTATTCTCTCTTAGTTCTCCTGTAGTTATATTCTGCAGCCCAATGTGGGATGTCTTATAAACCTAGAATCAGCATATTTAGAGCGCGAGCTAGCTAGAGAGCTCACTAAATCAGTCTTCATGGCTTTATTCATGACAAATGCAAAGGAAATAAACCCTTTAAATGTTTTGATTAACTTTTTATTTAGAGATTGCAACTGAGTAGACATAACACTGTATGTGTGGAAACACTTGACAGTTTTTAATAATGTTTATTTATAATACAAATATACTCAATGAGGACATGTTTTTACCTTTTTCTCATTAAAGCTGCATACAGCATGTCAACATTATGAAAAGAATCCACATAGGAGACAGTTCTGTGTGCATAGACATGAGCTTTTGTATTTTATTTCCATTGAAGCATAAGGCTTTAGATCAGAACAATACTATGACAAAATCAGTTGAGTGATCATTTATATAGTGGCTCCAAACAAAGACCAGTACATTTTCTCATTACTCACTGGGTGGATTAGGATTTCTGGAAACATTATACAAAGCTTGACCAAAATCAGCTCAACATTTGTAACTGAATAGCGTGTTTATGGCTGGAGCATAGATAAGTCATTGCGTTATGTAACTGTACCAGTCAGTCTCTACATTACATTTACATTTACATTCATGGCCTTTATCAGACGCTTTTATCCAAAGCGACTTCCATTTCCTAACTACAGGGGGCAGTCTCCCCGGAGCAACTTGGGGTTAAGGTAAGTGATGTGTCAGTTCTTGAAGTAGAGGGCAAAGGCCAAATTGTGATGGCTGGAAACTGGGTCAGAGAATCTCCAAAGTGGTTAGTGGCAGTGGTTAGTACATACCAAAAGTGGTCCAAAGAAAGACAACCAGTGAACCCTCAAAAGGGTCATGGATTCCCAAGCTTCACTGATGCACGGAAGGAGAAAAGGCTAGTTCGTTTAGTCTGATCCCACAGAAGAGCTTCTGTAGCTCAGATAGCAGAAAAACTCATTGCTGGCTATGAAAAAAAGAGTCAGAACAGCAGTAGATCCCAGGTTGGTGTGTATGGGGCTTCGTTTTTGCAGACCAGTCAGAGCGCCCATGCTGACTCCTGTCCTCCACCGATGGGCTTGTGAGCATCAGAACTGGACCATGGAGCAATGGAAGATAGACTGGTCTGATGAATCGCATGGTCTTGGTGAATGGGATAAATGCAGAGGTAGAATTTCATGCTGTTCACAATGTGTGCTGTGGTGTATTCACGTATGACAGATTGGTCACTTCACTTCACTTACCTTAGGAAGAGTTGGCACCAAGATGTGCAGTGGAAAGCAGCCACGCCAGCAGAGTTCTGCTGGGAAACCCTGTCATTCATGTGAATGTTACTGGGATGTTATGGTATTCTCTAATGGCAATGGACTCTTTCTACAGCATAATGGATTTGAGAAACATGGCAAAGAGTTCAAGGTGTTGACATGGTCTCCAAATTCCTCAGTCTGACGGAGCTTCTATCATACGTGCTAGTCAAACTAGTTTGGTTCATGGATGCCCCACCTTCTAATATACAGGACTTAAACGATCTGCCATTAAGATTGTGATACCACAGACACCACAGCACACCATGGCTTAGCGGGTCAGAGCTGGCAACACAGTGGGGTGGCTTACATAGTATCAGACAGGTGTTTTTAATTATGACTGATCAGCGGGTGTGATTAATTACCTCATTAAGTAATTACGTTGAAATAGTCTAGAAAAAAATGCAGTAACTTTAGGATTATAAGGGTGATTACACAAAATTGTCTTTTGTGTGATTAAAAGAAACAATTCATTTTCCACTTAATTCAGAGCATTTCCCTTTGGACAATATTAAGTCAACAACATTTATGATCAGTTCTGAAAAAGCACAAGTCGTACGACGCTGAGATGAAAGTGACAGGTTAGGAGGAGTGATAATTGATCAGCAGTCAGGATGAACAATTCCCATAAACAGCAGCAAGATGCTTGGAGGTGAAATGAGATGTCTCTTTCTCTCTCTCTCTCTCTCTCTCTCTCTCTCTCTTTCTCTCTCTCTCACCCTCCCCCCTCTCCCTGCTTCACTGTCTGAATTGTTTCACCTTCATCACCCTCATAGGTAGGAACAGGGGAAACAAAGACAAACAGATTGACAATGTATTCCCTGCATTTATTTAGCAGCAAATGCTTTTTAGTTTTTTGTTTGTTTTGTCATTAATGTGGCTTTAGGACTGATTAATTAGTGCACCTGCCCCACTGGAGACAAATTGCCTGTGTGTTTATCCCAGACACTTCGACATTGAACTTCTGGTTTACAGAGACTGATCAAAGTTGGGTTTTTTGTTTTGCTTTATTTTTTTTTCCCTCTTCTTCCTCTGCTATCTACTCCCCTAAGGTACTGCTCAACTATTTACGAAGATGATAACTTATTTTCCTTCTGTCAGTGTCGGCCACTATTATTTCTCGGGCACGCTCACCTAATGATTCATACAAGGTCGAGGAAATCTGCGTGGGCAGCTGTTTTTAGAACTTTTCAAACGTGCATTCGGACTACTTTAGGGCAAGAAGCTTTAAAGTTTTTTTTCCCTCTTCCACATGGATGGATGAGTTTATGGATTGGGGATATGAGGCTCTAATTTCCCATTCACTCAGCACTCAAAATCTGCCGCGTAGTAGCATTTACAAAGCCACCTAGGTTTTAAATTGCACTTATACCACACATTTAAGGCGCAGATGCGAGGCTAACGTGATTTTTTCCATAATGTGTTATAAAGAAACGTGGCCTACGTTTTTTTTTTCAAGGTTTGTTCATTCAAAAATGTGTAGCTTTCTAGTGAAAATCGAAATCTGTACATTTTCATCTTTTTGGATCCCCTTTCATACAAGAAGACATGAATGCATTTGTTTGCAGTCGGTTGTAAATAAAATATAAAATGGGGCCTGGTCAAAACCTTATGGCACATTTCTGTTTTATTTATCAACAGGGATCAAACTGGAGACCTCCACAAGCCAGACTCAGGGTTTTGTTTTTGAAGGCAGGAATCCAGGATGTCATTTACCATGATATTATATGCAATTAAGGATCTGAATGGACAATCTTGAGCTGCCTGATGCCTATGAACTTGACCTGGCTCGCACTGGGATTTTAATTGAAGATTTTTTTCATCAGCTTTGAAAGTTAAGAATAGTTCTTCCAACAGGCAGCTAAAGTGAAGTAACACTCATTTTCTTGGGGAGTCCTCCAGGGAAATATGGTTTCTGTGTGAGATTGGAGGTTGTTGGGTGTAGCCTGTGGATATTGTCTTTGACAACCAAGGAAATGTGAAAGATTATAAATAGAAATGTCTATTTAAAGGAATCATTTTTGTGGAGACAAAAAAATAATGGTGTCATTGCTGGTGGACTGGCGAGAATAACAAAAAGCACCCTAGTTCTCTGACATTCTTTAAAATGGCGGAATCACAGCTGAGGTAACACTGCCTTTTGTGATGTTTCCCTGAAGGGGCTGGGGTAGCTCTGGAGATCTTTTGTTCTGTTTTCTTCATCACCCCTCCTCTCTCTCTGTCTGGGTGACTGAAGCTAACCTTGTATCTGAATGTTTCACACTCTGCTTTAGAGACTGCCAAGGTGGGGATACTTCTCAACTGTTGGATCCCTCAGCATCTCCCTATTTTCTTTTTCTTTTCTTTTTTTTTTTTTTTTGATTCCCCTCAAAATATATGCCGCCCAAGGAGGTCACTCTCACAGGCCACCAAACGCAATTAATATTGCATGAGGTGTGTGTATGGCCAAAAAAAAAAACATTGCATGAAGTGTGCAGGCATCCCTTCCGGAACACTGCCCAGCTGTGTGAAACCCCTGTGCCGTCACAATTGGCATACACTGTTAATGCAGAGAGAGAGAAAGACAGAGAGAGAGAGAGAGAGAGAGTGTCACAGACAGAGGTTTGGTGTCACAGAGGATGCCACCATCATTTTTTCATTGGATGTTACATTTCGCACATAAAAGGCTTTTATATTGGATTTCGTCTCACTATTCCACGGTCCCACTAAGACATGAGGTCCTTATATATTTTGACATGCAATTCAGTGGGCATCCAAGCTTGGATCACATTGCATCCATAAAACAGCTTCGCTGAATCAGTTCAGTGTCATCAGCATTAGTGGCTATGACCTGTAGTTTGTAGTTTGCATTTGAAGTATTTATCTTAAGTTATCAGGGATAAATGTACCCAAAGCTAAATATAATGAAGTGCATCTTCTTAGTGAAAGGTCATGCTCATATCTTTCTTTTATACCACTAACTCCATTTCATTTATTTCTTTATTTTTTACTTTCCTTGAAGTGATTTTGTGCAGCTCACTTTTTAGGTTCAAATGGAAGGCACAAACTCGTTTACTATGTTTTGTGCAAGCGGCTCCTGGAACCTGTTAATATATTTTAAACAAAATTAAAATATTCATATGAAATATTCATATTACCACCAATGCGCGCTTTCCATGCATGCTGTAGTTTTCCCCTGTAACTTACTGTGCTTACTTATGTATGTCCTCCTACTTTTTCTCCATTGCTGCTGGAGTATAAAGATAACTCTCTTCCTTCCTTTCCACAGGCACTTTTTGTTCAAGCACGGTTCAGGGTCCTCGGCCCTGTTGAGCGTGGCCAACCAGAACTACCCCCTCACCTCCAACACGGTTTACTCTCCGCCCCCGCGGCCCCTGCCCCGCAGCAACTTCTCCCGGCCCATGTTCACCTTCAACAAGCCGTACAAGTGCTGCAACTGGAAGTGCACTGCCCTCAGTGCCACCGCCATCACCGTTACCCTGGCCCTCCTGCTCACCTACGTTATTGGTAAGGCGCCCCTTTCTTCTTCTTTTTCTGTTTTTTTATTCCTTATTTCCCCCTCAAGGCACTCAATCAACTCTTTCACCCCTGCAAGCGCTACTCTTTTTCTGTTTCTACAGATCTTCTGGTCTTCTGGCCCAGTTCAGCTAAAGGGCAAATTTAACAAAACACAGAAAAGAGTTCTGTTCTGTTAGTACAGGACAGCAGCTGATTAGAGAGTTAGTGAGATATGAAAGATGAACTCATCCATAACTGACTTGCCTGAGGAACCCGGTGAAACCTGTGGCTTTTCTGCTTCACTGTGTGTTTGGGGCATGGTATCTCAAAGCTGTCTATGCTGTAACTGCACTTGCTTATTCCAGCTAGTAATGTGAGTGTACAAGCTCTGTGTGAAAAATATGCTGTCTTTCTGCCCACGCATGCCGGTAATCTGCGGATCCCAGTCATGGAGCTTTGATTGGATGTGGTCCGGCCGTGCTAGTGCGAGACCATTCCGCTGACTGACACTTCAGGAACAAGAAGCATTATGCGCTGGCCATTATACCAATCCTCTCCCGCCCCCAGACCCCTGCAGAGGTTAACAAAGATGTCGATGCGTAGTGTCAGCGGGGTCAGGGTGAAGGGAGCACATTAGCCGAGTGCCAAACGCCGTCCACGCATCACCTGCAGCTGAAATCCACCCCGCAATCATAACCTCTGCACACAAATGAAGTTACTCATTGCACGGTAGCAATTATATTCTATGGCCAATAATCTGCATTTCTGTCTGAGCAGCTTGTTGGAGAGTAATAATGCAGCAACCTTGGAATCATCGCTTTCACCTTCGGCCTATTCTCTTCTGCGCAGTAGGCCTGCACAGTCTGTACTGTGAATAAAATTACATACAGTGAATGCAACACGCCTCGCAATATATTAACCCTTGTGTATGTGCTACTAACTAATGAGTACTTATTTAATTACACATCCTTTCTTTCCGCAAAATAAGATTTTATATACAAAATGTAACTTTTTATTAAATTCGTATCATAATTAGTGTGATTAAAGCAGCAGTCACACTACTGATCTTCTTAAGTTTTGTTTTATTCTCATGTTATTATGTTGTTATTACTATTATCATCAGTATTATTATTATTATTCTTTTTATGGCCGGAATTTAGTGCCTTTTTTTCTCCTAAAGGTTTAGAAATATCGGCATAGTTCCAACATCAAAACATCTGTTAATTTCCGGGGCAGTGTGTGTGTAGTCAGATTTTTGTTTGGTCGATCAGGGGCCGAGTGCTGATCGTTTAAAAAATCGATTTTTGTGGTTGAGTCAGCTCTGTGATGTTTGGGGTGGACGGTCAAGTCGCCTTCAAAATATGTGTCAGAGAGAGAGTCTGTGATGTCATAGCTAAGGCAGCTGGACAGGGACAAAACACAGGGAAACACAAATACTAAGCAGAACACACAGCAGACTGATAAACAGACTACACGTTCAGCCGTCCTTACCAGGCTTGATAAGAGTCAGCAAGTTGACACCCTCTTGGTAGAGCGCTGACCACTGAATGAAGACAATCAGAAGAGCGCTACTTGGGATTTCCAAACACTTCATTTCAACCACGCAATTACACTTTACAGTTTATTGTGGAAATACATCTAGTTTAGTCAAATCTGCACTTCTGAAATATTTCCTTGAGTGTAATTGTCATATCATCTGAAATGTAATGGTAGAAATTGAAAGCATGGTGTTTCTTTCTGCAAAATAAGATTTGATGTAACTTTTTATTAAATTCAAATCATAGCTCCTCTTCTACTTACAAAGATTGTGTGGATTAAGGGTTTCGCATTCACACTTTCTTTGCCAGTTCCACCCACTACCTAAGGCCTCCCCATATAATATAATCCAACCAAGTTGTGAGGGCGAGTGGTAGCATGCACATCCTTTAAGTCACATGAGGCCAGTCACTTCATCTTTTCAGACTGCTGCTAATTAGACAGCTCAGTGCTCTTGGAGGAGAATGGATACTTACCATCAACTGTGTTACGTCAGATAACAGATGGCCATGTTGGCTAGCATCATGCTGAAAGTTTTTTGCCTGTTTATGCCAGAAATGACCACTGATACAATAATGCCAATTTCTAGCCAGACCATGGGGTTTTCAGTTTTGTATCAGGATCAAACTAACAATGGTTTCACTTTATCATGCTGGTTTAAATTTAATCCTACTAAAACACAAGATGAGTTTGGATATCTGTGTGCTCAGATGGTTCCGACCCTTTCATCCACCCCTCTCTGCTTTCATTGTGGTGCTGTTTCTTTCTCTCTGTCTCTCTACCCCCCCCCCTCTCTCTCTCTTTGTGTGTGTTTCCTGTAAGAAAGACTGTAAGAAAGATGAGCAATACATTCAGCAACCTGCGGGTCACAGTGAAGTTCAGGTGACAGGCAGAGCACTATTATCTGTTTACGTTTTGGGTTATAGCGCCCACACTCATTTTCTTATCCGAAAATACATTTTCTTTAAAAATTGTTCTGTAGAGGTATAGTACCTTTAGATGAATATATTGTGTCATCAAAACATTAAAATGTTTTACATTAAAATGTAAACATTATTATTATTATTATTATTATTATTATTATTATTATTATTGTAATATACCAGCTACTAGACTGCCTTAATATTTTAACTGAACCTCAAATAGCATGTTAACATAACAAAAAAAACTGTATTTAACTTATTCTTAACTTATTGTTTAAACTGAAGTGAAAATTATGGCAGTCAGGTTAAAATTCCAAATGTTAAAGATACCAAAAAAAAACCAAATTGTTTTTTACAGTGAGCTGTGATTAGTCAAGATGCTCATGTTGGAGGGCTTATATGCATATATCTGCCTACAGTATCAGTACGAATTTGTGATAAAATTTAGCAGATGATATATTGTTCTCTTTACAATCTCCAGAACTAATCCCCTACTGACCAAACACATATACACAACCCATTAAATGCTACCGCATTCTCCAGAGTCAATCCCCTCCTATCCTCATTCCCCAAAAACACACACTTCAAAGCCCAATGTGAGCTTTAGATTGCTTGTTAATTTGTTGACTCATGGCTTCGGTCGTCACTTCTAAGGCCTCTACTGCAGCCATTGAGCCCCCCTCCTCCCCACACCCCCCACTGCCAGCTCCAAATTCCGAAATGACAAATGGACGGCTTGTCAGTGCCAGAGCTAGCATGTATCTGCAATCTGTTAAATGTTAAATTTGCGACTATGAAGAGAGGCTAGGGCTCTTTTCCAAACAAGGTAAATAATGGATGCAATGTCGGCAAACATTAAAATACATATAACTCATGGAGATGGGAGAATAAATCATTTTGGGGGGGCCAAACTGTAGTGCAGGCAAAGCCAGTCGTGGAGGAGCAACCGTCGGCATGCCAGTCAAGTCACATTAGCACAAACAGGGCAATATATATAGTGTCGGGGCGGCCGCAGGGGAAAATGTTTCTCTGTGACACCTCGGGCCGATCAGTGCTTTGATTTTTATTTGGCAAATGGCGCCTAGGACATTTTGATGAGAGCCTTGATGCCTGTGGTGTAAGGCAGGAGCTGACACCAAACAGGGTTTATCACACACACAGCCAGAGCGGGAGAAGTATTTAACAGGGCACGGTGCCTGGGATCCCCAGGAAGTCATGCTTTTTTTTTTCTCATAGGATTTACCAATGGCCTGTTTTTTTCCAGCCCTCTCGCAAAGTAACGTATGATGCTATCGACTGTTGTAAAGGAAGTTTTGATGGCTTTTTTTCTGTGTTTGTTTGGCCTGTCTCTAAAGCTCCATTGCTACCATTGTACAATAGTGTCGTTAGCACAGTCAGCGGAAGAAGATGGCCAAGCAGAGCAGTCGTCCACGACTGCACACACTGTTCTCCAGAAGGAAAAGGAATAAAAAAGGGAAATGCTAATTATATAGCAGCTTTTTTTTTCATTTGCGATGTTCCAGACACTTTGAATTATCGCTTACGATACTGGCTTGACCAAGCAGCTGTTCGTGTTTTGGCTGGAAGAGAGTCATCCAGAAAAATATCAATTACCATGTTGCGGTGCATGTTACTATGGTGTTTGGCAATATCTGTATAATGTCAGCTGCTTTCCCCAACTCGTCACCCGTCACATTTCTCTGTGCTATTTGTGTCTCTCATGCTCTCACACACACACACACACACACACACACACACACACACACACACACAGCAAATGAGAAATACCTGAATAAAATATTTGCACGGAGGGGTGAAGGCGTATAATTGGGTCTGGTGGCATTTAACTTAATTCTTGCCTAAGTTAAAATTCAATATTGAAACACTTCCCTCTGCCAAAATAAATATGCAAATGGAAGGCGTGCAATATCACAGGGGCTCGGGCACTATGGAAACCGGACTGCCATGGTGATGATGGCAACTTAGAGCCCCGCTCTGAATACACTGCCTTGCAATCATATTCAAATGATGCCCCCGGAATCGTGCTGCAATAAGCGAATGACACATAAATGACAAAATTACAGGACGAGAGGTAGGACTGACTGCTGCTTGCTCTTCTCACTCTTCATTGACTTTGCAGCTCTATTGTGGTACGCTTTTTTTCCTCTTTTCCTCCTCATACCAAGCGTATAACCACATGTTTTCCTTGCTGTCTCACACTGAAAAGAACTCTTGAGGGGGAGAGGCCTGTCAATAAATCCGAAATCAGAACCACTTCATTGGTGTACACTTTCCTGTATAATGGATATGTCATGGTGGAATCAATGCATACATGAGCAGACAAGATAGCATGGCAGGTCAAGTGCATTACAAACATACATCCTCTACAGGGAGCTTTTTTTCTCCTAAAAGTCGAATGCAGACTCCCTCTTCCATTTTAACACATAGGGGAAAAAAGAAACAGTTTTATTTCTGTTTTATATATAATAAAGTTCTCAAATAAAGAGCATCAAGCCATTAAGCAACAAGAGTCGTTAAAATGGGGCACTCAAGCTTCTGCATAGTACTGTATGTATTATATTATCATGTTTTATTTTTTCAGTTTATTCATAAAATCCCAATTAATTGCATTTTTGGTTTGAAAAAGTATAGAAAACAATGGACGATACACACCTGTAATCATCGCCTACACAGCTGAAAAGATGCCTTGCATGCTAAGTGGACTGGAGGACATGCCATGCATTCAGCAATACTCATTTATTGGTTTTTTCATGTTTTGATTGTTTGTCACTGTTAATGATGTTAAGAGGAAGGCAAAAGGAGAGGGGCTATAAATGATTGAACTATACTCACTAGCAAGACCCAAAACAAGGTCAAAAGACATGTCTCTCACCATGACCTCAACAAACAACATGTTGGCAAATTATTCATTCTTCAGTCTCATTAGTAAATCATTCTGACAAAACTCACAGTCATCATTTATTAAACTGAACAATGGGTTGAGTGTATCCATTCAGTAAATAGCACCCTTTTTACTCAAGCAGTTATTTAGCTATTATTTGATTCCAGGGGCGTCAGAAGCATTTTTTATGTGAGGGGGACACATCGGTCTACGCGTGGGGGCGAGGTTTGTGTGGGTGGGGGGCGGAGTTTGGGTGGGTGGGGGCGGGGTTTGTGTGGGTGGGGGCGGGGTTTGGGTGGGGGCGTGGGAGGGGTTGCTGCGTGCCTGCAAAGTCTCGTCCTTTTAGAGGGTGGGGATGTTTGGAAACTGTTGATTTTTGAATCTAGAATCGTTCCCGAAATAAGCCACTCCACTTCATCGATAGGAGAATACACACACAACTGGAAATCCGCTCCTGGGTTGCCAACTCAGTGCATAGACAGACTGCTCGGATTGCCAGTGGTGTGTGTGTTCTTCTGTCGATTAAGTGGAGTGGATTCTTTCAAGAAAGATTCAAGATTCAACAGCGCTGGGTGAAATAATTATTTATGTTAAATGTGATGGGGGTCAAAACGAATAATTATGAAATGTGAGGGGGACACGCCCCCTTCAGATTAAATGGCGGTGACGCCCATGTTTGATTCCCTATTTAGTGTTTTGGACCTTTTGTTAACACTTTAGACCTCTCCAGAATCTTACATCACATAGAGGCTTTTATTACTGTTTTAAACAAAACATTTGATATTAGGCCATAAAAAATATATTATACCCAGTTAACATTAGCTATAGGCTGGACACAGCCACACGCGCTCTGAAATTTCACATCACCCCTTTGAAAGACTGAAGCAAAGATATGAAATATTAAATATCAAAGATATTAAATGGGAGGCAAAGAAACACATTCATTTGTTTGGCTTGAGGTCTGAGCTAAACTACATTTATGTGTTGGCTGAGCACCTCAGTTACTAGTTTACCCCTGTGGAAGTGAGACGGAGACAATCAGAGATTGCAGGTTGGCTGAAAGACTTCTCTGGGATATTTTGAATAATGAAATATGTTTTCAAGTTTACAGCACAGTTTGTGTTACTCAGTTTTTGCCAGAGAGTACAAGTGCATACTTTGTGCTCTTTTGTGTATCATGAGAAAGAACTCTTATACATTAATATATGTTACAATAAATGTTATTCCTACTTCTCAGTGGTTAACTGGAAATGGAAATCCCTCGATTTTTGATGTTGATATAAAATGTAGTATCATAATACTTGATATCAAATGCTAGCATGGAAAATAAATAAAAAAACGCTCATCACTACCTGAGCCCTAGGCCTAACATGTTATTGTTCTCATTCACTCAATCTTATTACTTCAGTATCAGTAGATATATGTCAGTAGATATCAGTAGATACATAATATATATATAGTAAATATTCTGCAGGTTGAGTATGTTTAATTTAGGTTTGTAACAAATTGTTATACATGCCATTTCTTTATCACAGATATTCCAAATATGTGCTGTATGATTCGATAAGAGAACAGATCAGTGTGACTTTTGCTTACCAAGATTATACAAGATTAATATTTTTATTTATTCGTTTTTATTCAGTTTACCTGGTCTAATAATTGAAAAGAAATGTTCAGTTCTATCATGAGTGAAATGACTTACATGGATAATATTCAGGTTTGACAACTCTGTTATTTCAGTGTTTTATCCTGAATTTTTAGATATTCAGCTGCATATATTATATAGGAACTATCCAAGTTAGCTAAACTGCAATCTCTGCTTGTCCCTGTCACACTTCCACAAGGATAAACAAGTAACTGAGGTGCTCAGTGTCTCCACCTAAATGTAGTTTAGATCCGACCTAGAGCCAAACAAATGATTGTGTCTCTTTGTTTGCTTTTTTAATATCTTTCACTAACAGCTTCAGTCAAAAGGCTGATGTGAAATTTCAGAGAAATGTGTGGCTGTGTTCCGCCTGTAGCTAACATTAACTGGGTATAATATAATTATTTGTGGCCTAATATCAAATGTTTTGTTTAAAACAGTGATAAAAAAAGCCTCTGACTGTGGGTGGTGTGGTGATTCTGGTGAGGGCTAAAGTGTTAACAAAAGGTCCAAAATACTTAACAGGGAATCAAATAATAGCAAAATAACTGCTTAGGTATTCAAATTATTCAGACCAGCACCATTTATTTATTGAATGGAAATACTCAGCACATTATTCAGTTTAAAATATGATGACTGTCAGTTCTGTCAGAATGATTTACTAATGAGACTAGAGATGGGAAGCAGGAGGAGTGCTGATGCATTTGACATGTATATGCTGGACTGGGCTGTTAATTGATGCGGGTTATTTGCCTAAACATAGTTTAAACTATGCGGTTCAAACGTGGCAACAAAGTTCAATGGGTTTTCTGTACATAGAGGCAAATTAAAGCCAGATGCTTAAGTGTGGACAGGGTTACAACAGTCATGATATACAGTGTCTTGAGTCTACAACACTCTCTCCCATAACTAGTTTCGTTGTGCGCGGCAGAAGAATACACAGTATACGCACATTTTTTGTCATTTTTTCTGTTACTACAGTACAGTGTGCAAGTATATTTATGTGGCTTGTGTTTTTATGTTCTAAATTCTGATTTTACAGTTGTGTTAGAATCAGTAAGTGACTGAGGCTAGGATGCGTTTCGACCTACACCAAAATTCGGGTTACATCACTGTCAAAGGAACTGATCTTTCTCGTAACTCGTGGAACGCCTGTACAATAAAAAGCTAAAAAACCCTAAATGAACAAAGATTATTCAGGCATATTTGAGATCTTTGAGGCATATCTGAGATCTTGTAGTGGATCCTGCTTTGGGCAGCGTTAGAGCTAAATGTGTGATTTGTTTTGGATTTATGCACAAGTAGCAGAACTTTGTAATGTGTTCCGTAACTAACTGGCAGCCACCACAGTTTCAATAAGCTACAGCTGTCTAATGATCATTTTGGCAAGTCTAGTGTGCCACCCATTGCAGTAGCCCAATCTTGTGGAGACAAATGTACAGATTATTTGGATCTTTTAGTACTGTTTAGAGGCGAAATGTCGATATGTTTCTGAGAGGATAAAACGTTTATTTTTAACGTTGCTTGCATTGCAGGTCTGAATTCATAGTACATGTTTCTTACTTATATTCCATAAAGTTATTACTGTGTTTAAAACAAATGGGTTATAGTCTTATGCTTGCGCCAGTTTCTATTAGGAGCATATTGTAAAAAATTAGTTACTAAGCTCAATTTAAATTCCTTCAGAAGAATGGAAAGATTTGAAAGTTGATGTACAGAGTTGCCGGCCTGAAAAAGTGGGAAATTTGTGCAGCTCTTATATGAAACAGAGTACCTAAACACTGTAAATGGCATTTTGGGATGCTAGCAAAGGCTTGCTATAGAGAGCCAGAATGTGTATATGCTAACATGTCTAATGTATGTCTGGTACAGCTTGAATGTGCTGACATACTGTCATTGGCCGCCAAGCTAGTGGAGCGTCCGAGTTAATGAGGTGTGCAGGCTGGAATTTAAGGTGAGCCTTCCAAGCTTCAGGCTGAAAAAGAGCCCGGTCCCCTCCGAAAAAAGGCCAAGATCGCGATTTTCTCAGTTCATTAGGGGATGCTAACGGATATCTGTCGGCTGGCCTATTGGTTTAACAGGCTGAATAGTGTGATAATCAATAGGACTTGGTAATGTCAGCAGCAGCAGTGGCGGCGGTGGCGGCAGCGGAACGCGCGGCGGCTCTTTAAAAGGAGTTGAGGGCTGACCCCAGGAATTTTTCCCATTCTGGCCGGCTGGGCTCAAGCAGAGCCAGACCTTTCATGCTTCATTGAGGGGCTATTGATTGGCCCACTCTTTCTTTATCTCCAAATGCTGTATTCCGGTCCAGTGCAGGGCTGCAGAAGCAACGGCTGCCCTTTTAGCACGTTGAATAGAAAGACCCTGGGTGCAGGCAGGGCCCTCGCTATGAATTATTCTCTGCATGTAGGAGCTGGACGCCACTCATCCATGTCGTATTTACTCGGCCCTTTGTCCCCCCCAGGGTTAGCACCAGGTCCCCAGGTCACTTTGAAACTCTCTATCCTAACTGCTGTTTCTGTGGCCTTTAAGTCCCTCTTTGTGGCTGTTAGCCCCACCTCCTTGAACCATTGTTTGCGTCCATTGTGAAAAGGTACAGTACTTCTAGCCATTTCTGGCATAGCCCTGGCGATTAAATCTAGTCATACGTCAGCTTCTTAATGTTAAATATATATCTGGAATGGAGATGCAGAAATATGCCTACACGTTAACTCTTCTTGGTCTGTATTAGCTTCTGACTAGTTATTGTGATTGAGACAGCGATGACACTACTGTTTCTCTTAAGTTTTATTTATTTATTTATTTATTTATTTATTATTATCAATATATTACCTGCGATTTGCACCTCTGCTCCTCGTATAGTTATGTCAAAATGTCCCTTAATATCTGGTGTTGTGCGTGTATATTTTTGATTGATTGATCAGGGGCCAAGTATTAAAAACACATTATTTGTGGCCAAATTGTCGTCTTTAAAACGTGTTTCGGAGAGAGAGTCTGTGACGTCATGACCAAGGCAGCCAGAAAGGGACAAAACACAAACACACAGCATAAACAGACTTCAAGCTACTAAGGCTCAGGCCAGTTATAAAAAAGTCACGTGTCACTGTTTGTTGTGGTTTAATTACTGTGAATCAGCCTGTGAACACGGCTACATGTTCAGCCACCCTTAACCACAAATTGCTTGGTAGGAGCCACTGAGGATCCAAGTGATAAATCAAGAGAACTAGAAGGGTGAAGGTTTGAATTCATATAGCGAGTACTTTTTTTTTTTTTAGCTCAATCTTTTGCCCATGAAACCAAAGTTTGAGTGTCTCCAAAAACTGGCATCAAAGCAACCACACAACCACACTTCGCATTTTGTCACGGAAATACATCTAGTAGTAGATGAAGGGACATATCCTATTAATCAGATTCTAAACATCCAATCAAAAGCATTTTTCTTTGTAAACAGAAAGATTTTTTATTTATTGTTTACATAAAAGTAAAAACTAAATTCTGAATAATTTGAAGCCATTATAATTCATTGAGTATACACAATATTACCACACACAGCAAAATAAATCTGCTTTCATGACATAAGAAAACTAAGTCTCTGTGCAGTAACACTGCTATAATGCCAGTATTTGTTTCACTGTCTTTGCTCAGCTGATAGAAAAGGTAGAAATAGCAACTAATTAGTCAAGATCTTTGCAGAATTAGCACTGAATTCAGGGAGGGAATATCTTTTTAATCTTGTGTAAACAGAATTCTAATTCCAAGCAGCCTGTCAAATTCATTACTTCGCCGAACAATACATGTTTAACCAGCTGCTGTTGCCATCCCGTCTGCTGTCATCCCTGTTAATGCAAAAAATAAATAGGAGTGGAGATTGAAAAAAGTTTTTGTTGATTATAAAATATATAGTTTCAGTTCTAAAATCTGTTTTGTTGCCTGCCATTCATAGCCTACTGTGAACAAATAACACTTCCTGGGGGAAATAATGAAATAAATAATAAACTATTTCTTGAACGCTGGGGGGTATTTTATTGTATAGTTTTATTATACTTTTGTAAAAGCAACTCAAATCTGTGATGCAGTTATTCATTGATTCATTTATTTTTATTTATTTATTTATTTGCTTGTTTGTTTGTTTGTGTGTTTATTTATACTGAACCTTGTATAGTGAAGTTTGCCATAGCAATACCATAATAACACACTTTTTCTTCTATTTCTTGGCATCCTGATGTAACAAAATGCAAATTGAAATCATTATCATTATAACCCGTTATGCAACAAAATATCTATTCTTGTGTAAAAAGCTTAGTCAGAAAAGCGTAGATGATCTCACTTGCATTCTATTGTTCTCATGTGTCTCCAATCCAGCAAGTGAAGGCTGGTTTGGTTTTGGAGCAGCAAGATGCGGGACGTGAGTCATGTGGTGCCTTCAAACTGTCTACCTTCATAGTGTCATGGATCAATTTGGGCCTCCGACAGCCGCGCTTGGCACTAGATCTTAATGAAAATCAGTATTGAACTCTTTTTTTATGGTGTGAATTATTATTCCTGCCCTACGGGAGCATTTTTCAATCCCGCAATGATTCAAATGTTATACTTACATTCCAATATGGCTTCTCTCTCTTCACGGCTAATGGCAAGTCATTTTCTCTCTCGTTCTCTTACACACTTTCTTTTGTTGTTTATCTGTGGATTCGCCCAAATGTCTGTGTTGGATCACACCTGTCCACCTACCTTTGCTTGGCATGGCATCTCTTTTATCTCTTGCTATCATTCCTTCTCATTCTCTCCCCTTCTGTCTCTCTCTCTCTCTCTCTCTCTCTCTCTCCGTCTCTCCCTCTCTCTCCCTCCCTCTCTTTCTCTAACCCTTATTTCCTTGTACTCTCTCTCTGTCTCTGTGAAGGTGACTTGTGTTGTGTGTCTGGCTAGCTGGATATCCAGATGAAGGACAGAATTGCTTTGAGCAAGTGTGGGGCCTTTAGGCTGGGCATTAAAGCCCCCATCTCTCCAGGGCACTTGCAGCTCCACTGCTGGAATCCCTGCGCAGCATGAACATTTATGTCTCCCACTATGGAAGGGCCTACCTGCTCCCAGACAAATACTAATCTCAGTCTTACACACTCTGTCCACAGAGGTACACGGACCACCTAATGTATTTTGTACTTCCATGCACTGTTTTTATCTATTCGACTGGTCCTGCTTGAAGTGGTGTCTTATCTCTTTCAGTAAAGTACATTAGATAACTCTCAGCTGGGTTCGATCTACTCATCAGAGGCTTGTTTAAGTTAATCAAATCCTAGTCTTTGTTCAACATGCACACCATCCTTAAAGTGAAAGACAGACAACATTCTTAAAATTGTGCAAATGTATTGAATATTCAACACGTCACTGTTATTTTGGATCCCTATTATAATTAGAATACCACCCTTTTAGTGGCGTAGCACTGTTTGGAAACAGCTAGGGGCAAGACCTTGTCAGGCTAAGTAGATGTTTTTTCATTGAGTTACAACTAAGCCTCCCAAAGTAAAGAACATTTGATTTTCTAGGACATTACTGTAGTACTGGTTTGTATGTTTTAGCCTAGTGTGTCCTAATTGCCATTGGTACACACCTTTAAATCACACAGACTTTCTCTGTGGTCTAACAGAAAGTGACTTTTGTCAGACCTTCGTCAGCTTCTGTGGAATTTACATGGGAAATGTGCAAAGGCATTATGATTACACAGGTCTACAGGACAAGTTTATGTGTGTTTTGTAGTGTTTTTCATGCTGATTTCAAATCTGTGTTTAGTTTTTCCCGTATGTACAGTTTTTGTGGTGAAGCTAGTTATATACTGCCTGATAGTTGGTATAATTAGCATATAATAATCCTATGCTAAGTGTTTTTGAAGAAACAGTGGTAGCTGACTGACACTGGTGATTATATCTATGCCACAGTGTGCGCCTATCTGACCTCACACTGAAAATATTGAAACAGTTACTTGATTGGTGGCTGTGGTTTAATAAAAACCGCATGCAAGTCTGGATGCAAATCTAATATTACTCATAAATCAAAAAGTTGATGTGACTGAAAAAAACTGAAAGCAGATCTGAAATCAGCATGAAAAACTGGTTTAGAAAAGTGTGT
>JBBPCY010000032.1:20154972-20165084 GCA_037974405.1 Brachyalestes nurse | reverse complement strand
CTAAATCCCTGCACTATAATATCACTGAGTATTATCAATGCAGTGTGGTTTGATGTGGAATGGTGCATTGTAAAGAATCTTACTGACTTATATTTGTTTATAGTGATGATAGAAACCAGGCCATTTCATTTAATATCCAGCATGACCAGTGAATCTACATACTTTTTAATGTAATGGTAATGTAATGGTAAAACAGTGGTAAATGTAAAGTTTTTGCCCTGCATTTGTAATGCCCTGCACATCTCTGCCATCAGTATTTATGAACAAAATTATATTGCAATGTCTTTATGCATTAGGCAGCATATTCAGAATTTTTTTAAACATCTGCTTCACTACTGCTGGAATGATTCCTGCTCTGTACGTTTCTCTATAATGGAGAATTCTATATCGAATTTTATATATGAGTGAGCAAAAAATGTGAAAAATTAATGTAGATCCTCTTTAATCATTTCTTCTCCCAGTACTTTGATATTAATTAATATTTCAACTAGTTCATATTTAATGAACCTGATTTTATAATTGTGTGCATTTGGCACAAGCATAATAGCATTTAGTCCAAATATATCCATCCTCACAAAACGGCAGTCAAGCCAAACTCATCCTACCTCACCCATTTTACCATTATTGCTGTACATGTGATGTGTGGCTCATATCCCTGTCCTCTGTGGGACTGTCTGGCATACAGCAAAGACAATTGGACTCATCAAGTGAGGGAGGGCGTGGCCCCTCCTCCTTCAGTGAGACACAATCCAGTCATCTTAACTTAATTCCTCTCCCAGCGTGCACAAGTGACTGCTTTACAACCTCACCTAAGTGGTCTAGCAAAGGTCAACGGTGTTGATGAGTGAAGAAAGGAGAGGGGGGGAAAAAAGGAAAAGCACAGAATGATGATGTGAGCCTGAAGCAGAAGGCATTTAGCACCAAACTCGGCTTTTGCAGGGGCTAAATCGGGGTTAGCTGAAACATCAGTGTGCAATAAAAGCGGATACAGCTGTATGGAGGCATTAAAGGTTTGTGTCTCACAAAGGACAAAGTAAACATTACTTTGCCTGGTAATTATGCCTCCTAATTTATTGGCTGATGGATCGCTGTTCTGGTGGCCATGGCGTACGCGCTGCAAATCAATTTAAAAGGTGGTGACCTGCTGTTGATCACGCACAGGTAAAATGGCTCAATTCAGAGTTCGTTGTATTAAGAGTTCAAAGCAGACAGGCGTTTCAAGGATTTGAATTGTAAAATTCACAAATCGCTCTCACTTAGGTAATTAATTCACTTTCCATTACGAACCTCTTTATAGTTTAGGGATGATGTACGAAAACAGTTTTTTGTTTTTTTTTCAGAAAATAATTTTCCATGATTGTAACAGAACGGCATTGAATCAGCCGAACGTTCAACATGTATGGTGCATGCAGTCAACCGGAAAAGCATGAGCGGTTCATGGTCAGTTTATAACTCAATCAAATGGCCCACTGCTCACAAGAGAGCGAGGCTTGAGTTTACTAATAAACTGGTACATGTAAGTGTTAAAGTACAAAGCACTGAATGATGCCTGCCATTTTTAAACTATATCAGTACTTTATAAGCAAGCAAGGTTCCCTTGAAAGACTTTCATGCTGGGCCTGAAAGGCTTTAAATGGAATGAATCACATTTCTGGAAGCCTTAGAAAAGGTCACTTACACAAGGATGCCAACAAAACTGTCTAACTGGAGAGACGACTAGAAAAAAAAGGTTGTTTATGTAAAAAATCATCTGGTAATGAGCAACTTGGTGCAGCCCAAATAAATAGTTGGAATTAAATGCTACAAAATTAAATAAAGGGGTTATTTCGCATCAAAAACACTTCAGCATGACCTGTTCCTCTATTTATAGGGTCTATTTCGCTTTATCTGTTACTCTTTTTCTGACAAACGTTCTTTTCAACATGAAATATTCAGCACCTGCTCTTCAGTAGTAGTCCCCCATCCATATACTAACCTTGCTCGGCTTCTGAGTAGCAGGGGAGACCAGCAGTCAGTGGTATAAGCTGCCTCACAAAGCTGACAATTAAGTTTATTATGATAATAAGCAAAATAAGCATAAAGTAATAAGCTAAGTAATTCTACCACACTACATCCAAAAGAGCCCAAACACCAAAATATATATATTTTTTAATTCCATGCCATGTATTTTTGTCTGAAGAATGACTTTTATAATCAAAGGTGTCCTATCCAAATAAGTAAAGTGGCCCTTCCGGTCATGCATGAACACTTCACAGCACACGGTGTGAAATTCTTTTTCTGCATTTAACCCATTAAACCAAATGAAGCAGTGGGCAGCTACTAGCACAGCACCCAGGGAGCAGTGTGTGGGGAAGGTACCTTGTGCAAGAGTACCTCAGTGACGCCACTGGCAGACCTGGGACCTACGACCTTCTGATTGCAGCCTAACCCTACTGGCCTTTCAGAGCAAGAAGACCAGGGTTTTTCCAGTCAGTGGTAAATGTGTCCTCTTAATGTTGGATCAGCATGTTTGATGCTTTCAGATGATTTCCAGCTGAAATGCTGTGATACTTTGGGTGCCTGAGCAAGTGATTTTACTCATTGATGGGTTGATTTGACAAGAGAATGAGAGTTTTAAGAGTTTTAGCACTAAAGTATTCAAACTTTATGCCCCTGAGGGTTCCTTGGTAGTTTGCCGCCACCACCCCCACCCGTCTCCCTCCACACTTTCCCAAAACTGTTCTTTTTTTCCTCTTGAACGCTGTGAATTTAAGTTGAAAACAGTTTCCTATGTTTCTTGCACCAACACATTTAAAATGTTCACCTAGTCAAAAAAGTCTGCAAGGAATGCCACAAGTACAATCCAGCGTGGATTTCAAAGCACATCTGCATTTGTGTGCTTGGCCTCCAACAGAAAAAGCGCTCACTTCGTTCCAGAGTTCATAAAGTCGCTGCAGCACTTTCCCTCATGACAGCCGCCTAACTTCAGAGTACATTAGGAGGGCACAAATGGCAGCAGAAAAGCATGTTTTTGATGGTTTTGATGAAGTTGACTATTTTTACAGTGGTGCTCTAAGTCGATTGCAAGAAGTGATGTTGAAATCAAGTGGCCCTTTTTTTTAGAAATGTTGACCTATTGCTGGCTCACTATTTAGAGTATATAGAAAATAAATAAATTAGCAGGTCATGAAATATATAGGCAAAAGCCAATGTATTTTAACTGAAGATTTACTGTATCCAAGTGCTTGCAAGCTCTACTAACAATATTACAGTTGGAGGTTGGGTTTAGGGGTTGGTGACGTGACATAAATATGCTGGATTAGGCTGTTCACTGATGCTTCAACAATACAGTTGCATCAGATATTACATGAATTCTTATTCTTACAAGGCGTTGTCACCTCCATGAAGCCCATTGCCACAATGTTGCGTAATGTTTAATGCATTTTTACAGCCTTGTAAATAAGGTAAGAAAAGTATTTTAATTTTGAGTTTAATTTTCGAGAAATCAATGAACTTAATTTTTTTAACAGACAAGAAATAACACCAAAGCTGCTATTAATGTAATGTTTCACTCTAGTGGGAAATTCAGTGTAGTTGAGAATGTACTGTACATAATTAGCAGTGTGTAATGTGATTTGCACGTAACAGAGAAAGAAATCAGTCGGTCGTCGGTCAAGTTGATTATCGAGTGCAATTTAATTAGGCATTTCATTTAGGAGAAGAAGTGGCAGTTCATACCTCTTTGACAATATGGAGTAAAGAGAAGGGGAGCACGCAAATAAAGCAAGCCGTGTGTTTTCGCTCGGATCCTCAGCGTGAGCGGCTCCTGAATATGCAGCAAGTCCAAAATTCCAGACGGAAACAAAGAGCAGGGTGTACCGCAGTGCAGGCCGGTCAATATTCTTTGCTTATAAATCAGCTCATATTACCTTGACACATAAAATTTGAATAAAAAAAAAGTATGGCCTGCAATCAATATAGCTGCACTGGTTTATCCAGCTGATTTTTGCAGACGTGGTGGCGTGCTCTTTATTTATCATTGAGCTGGTTTGCGGCTGACAGGCATGCAGGTGTCGTGTTTTCACTTTCTCTGCATGTGGGTTAGTCACAGGTCAACATTAGCCACACACCCCATCAAATGACAGTTTTAGCTGATGTTAAAGTACATGCTTACTGGCATGCTTTCTCTGATTATTCTGACCCAACTCAGTGTCTGAGGTGATATGTCATGTTGGTCTTGTGTGACAGAGAAGAGAAACGCACATGCAGGAGCTGATCTCAATCCAAATGGTGGGAAAACAGACAAAGGGAATCGCAGCAATAGCTTGTAACAGTCAAATAAAGCCAGGGGTGTAGCACCAGAAGTGTGGCCATAACATTATAACCAATGCCATGCGGTAGATTATTTTTTCTTTTCCCTTCTTCGGTGTACCCTGTTTAGGTGGTGGGCAGTATGGAAAATATAAAATGTAAACCTCATAATAATCGATATTTTCAGCATGTTTTTCCTGAGGTTTGAAAAGTTACAGGTACAGGAAAGTGACACTTTTGTAAAATGCTAATCAGAACCTTTGTACGCAGTGATTTCTTTATTCTGTATTTTACCTGCTGCGCTAACGCTAACTCCTATTAAACAGGGGGCAGCAGTTATGCTTTTTACAACAGGGTAAAACCTTCCACTTGGGACACTTTTCTAAATTAGTTTTTAATGAAACATGCTCTTAGTCAGTGTTCTTTAAAGGGCCAGTACAACTGACCTCAATATGAAAAATCAAATTTTCCTCATGTTTTTGAAGGAAGAGTTTATTAGAGTAGCATGGTAATACTGTTTCAAGTCCCCAGTCCATATATATATATATATATATGGACACTGTGAATTAATATTAAATGAATTGTCAAAATCCCAGCCAACCAATGTAAGGTGACAGATTTGCAAGAGGTCTTCATGAGAGGTGTTTTCGACAGGAAATGCAAACAAAGGAGACACTGAGCACCATATAGCTTCTGATAAACAACCAAGCAGAAACAATACCAGCACTGCTTGAGCTAAACAGTTCAAATAAAACAGTTGCAGAAGCCTCTTTGAAGGAGGATGGAAGCCCAGGAAATGCCAGGTTCAGCCAGTTAGACTGCCAGTCGTATTACTTCAGTCTACTGTGTTTAAGAGGACACACACAAACAAACAAACAAACAAACAACACACCATGCTAGCCAGAAGGCCTGATGGAGAATGGAGGCTAAATTCCAGTTCAGGATGGGTATAAGTAGGAAAATGCAAAACAGGTACAGATAATTAGGTAAATGGGAGAAAACAGGCTCAGTATTCCGGTGACCCTGGACTGCCAGGGACGTGGCACATGAGATGTGGCCATGACATAAATGTAGAATAACAGCTCTTCATACTGCACTGACTTTCAGGAAAACCCTTATTTCGAAAAATAAAAAAAATATCTTGCATGCTTTGGTAACACTGAAGTACTGTTAATGGCGAGAACATCGAGGGAAAAAAGCATGCGTCTCTTGTTTCATTAGTCTGTCTTAAACCTGCTCATCATTTTGATTTGCAGTTAGCATGAGGCAGTAGCTGAAAATAAGTGATATAGAAATAAATGCATAGATTATCATTATAGCTAATTAGTCTGCAGAAGCATTTGCATAATGTAACGTAATGTAGCTTTATGCAATAGTACATATAAATACAATCAAACTGAACTGAATTGAATAAGGTTTCCAGGAATAGCTGATGGTATTGTGAAAGCCTTTACAGAATGAACTAGTTTTGTGTAGCTAGTTGGTGTACCATTGTACCATTTTCATTGTAGCTGCTGGATAATTCTGATGAACTGAACCACATAAAATATTTCAGTGTCTGGTTTTGTAATGTAACATGGAGAGCTTTTGTCATTCTTGTAAGGGTTATAGTAGCTCAAACTAACAAATCATTTACAGTGCAAAGTGCCTGGAAATTGCCCCATATGAGAAGTTACACTTCAGTTAATCAGAACAGAAACAACAAGAAAAGTAAAGTCTTTTACTGACCACTCCGTTCCTTCAGAACCAACACGATGGTGTCTGCATTTCTTGTTCTTTTCCTTTCAAATCCACTCTTTTAAGAGATTTCTCCCAGCCTTTACTTCTTTTTGAGCTTTCAGCCATGGCATAGAATGTAACTGAACTCTTGCTCTCACTTTGGGCATAATGTCACTTTGAAAACACAATCAAAAAATTGTCAATTGGAAGTAAACTTTGATACGTTTCAATCCGAGAGATAAATGCAGCAATAATATGCAAGACTAAATTACAAAATTACAAAATGGTCATGTGAAAATGAATTTGACTGTGTTTAATACATATAATGCGTAAATCTTATATACCATTCACCCAAGTGTTACATGGCCCTTTTACAAACTGATGATAATCATGATATACAAAGAAAATCCCATTGTGACATTATCTATTATGAAAATAATAATGTATTGTCATATCATCCGACCATAATGCTATGCAAACAGGTTGCAGCTCTGAATTTTCCAAGCCCATGAACAGGCTCGTTTCTGCTCTCAGAACTCATTACACATGTACTATCGTCACAAAGCCAGATTGTGAGGTAGCAGCGAGGTATGAAGCAGATGCAAATTGGTTTGAACTAGTTTTGAGATTAATTAAGTATTCCTCATCAGCAGGGACCACAAGCAAGCCCATTTTCTGACCAGGCATTGTGCTGCAACTGTGACAAGTGTGTGCGCCCCGCTGACAGGGGGGATATGCTTAAAGCTTTGATGTAGTCAGAACATGATCTCCAAAAGCAAAAAAGCAGAGCGAATGGATGACAGTCTATAAACCGACTTGATGTAGCTTCCCCCTCTACCTCCCCCTCCCCTGTGCTTTTCCAAAAAGTGAAAGTGTATTTTTGTGAAAGTCATTGGGAAGTGTTGGGCAGTTATTTATTTATTTACAAAAACTGCCTCCATAAGGTGGCCGTCTCCAGGATGCAATATCATGTTAGCTGCCATTCCAGATGTCCCTGTGCAAATGTTCACCACAAGAATCTACTGACTGATGTTAAGCTTCACAAATGTTTGCTACCTCACACGAGTTTGATGCTTTTCCATTTTAATTAGTAGGTGACTCTATGACCTCCATTCTGTGTAATTTGCCAAACTGCTGATTGGTGACATTTACGTTTTTATGTTTAATGTGGTGGTTTGAAAGTTTTTGGGACAGCAGGTGGTTCCAGGCTCATTACCATGTCAATTCTTTGATTGTTTCTCACGGTAAACATTTGGACAGAAGGGAGTCGCTGTTTCCCTTTTTGGGAGAGAAAAAAAACCCTCCATATGGAATTTGGACATCACAGACTCTTTGAAAGGATCATTAGTCATGCATAAAAGAATAAGTTACCAATTTAATGCGTGCCCGAGGTCAGCCTCAGAAGATCTGCCTTAATTGCCCACCTCTGTCACACTGCGCCTTAATAAGCATACAAACTGTGAGGTATTTAAAATGGAAATTTCTCGCAAACTTTATTTATTTTTGCTTAAGCCGTCTCTGCATGCTCGGAATGCTGATGGAAGGTACTGGGATCAGCTGTGTTCTTTCTCACCCGTGTCTTTTGACCTTGTTTCTAATTTTTTTTTTTTCCCCGATAGTTTTCTTACCCATCTTCCCTGCTCTACCCCGCAGCCGTGCACTTGTTTGGCTTGACGTGGCATTTGAAGCCGGCGGAGGCACAGCTGTACGAAAACGGCGTCAGCAAGCAGGATGGGGAGTCCAAAATCAGTGCCAGCGCCGTCACCCCTCTGGACACGTACAGCATGGACAAGATCCACCGAGGCCCCAAAGGAGGTCAGCCCATGTCTAATTACCTCCCTTGGTTTGTTTTCAAGGGCGCATTAGGCCCCTCGTTCGTTGTATCATTTCATTTGATACACATGTAATGAGGAGGGAGCAAGGTGGACAAGATGGCCACCATTCCCCTATGGCTAAGTTGTCAATATTCTCGGATGATATTGGCGCCCTGGCAGTCGGGCTATGGTGGTGTCATGTTGCTTGTCAAATGTAATCAGGGCAATGTGAATCAAATCAGTGTTTTCATCAAAGTCGGCGCCGATGAAACAGAGCCGGCAGCCGCCACCGCAGCAGCAGATGTGTGTTGAGATTCATTTCATATTGCTTTAACTAGTTCAATACTTCTGCTATTGGATTAAGGACCTAGCCTGCTCTTTGGAACCAGGGCTATGATGAATATTGTATTGCAGGCAAGCACTTTTAAATCAGGAACTCACATCTGAAATGATTACAAATTCATTAGAAACGCTAATGTAATTGCTTAATCTTGTTACAATTTTGCGTGCTTAGAATACCTGTCTCTTGCTGAGAGGGAACCCTTACCGTCTTACCACTGGAATGCTGTGAGCGACAGTGTTAAGAATTCATGACAGTACTCTCATGGCAACCCCCATTAACATGGAAAAATGCCCCTGTAAAATAGTCATGTAATGCTGATTATAAGCATACTGAATGCATTAGAAGCATAAAATAAGTCTGATATATGCACCCTCTGCCTTTTAAGAAAATGTACAACCTTAGCAAAACGGACAGGTCCTTAGCTTTAAAGGTATGTCACACAAGGATGCTAAAATGGCTAACAATGAATGAAAGCTGGTGGAAGCAGTCGGCATGAATAACTTTAGCAGGAATAACACTATCTTGCCCTGCTGGCTTTCCTTCATTATTAGCAGTGCTAGCATTTTGCGGTGAAGTGTTCCTTTAGGGAAAAGAAGAAAGCTCAGTGTCAGATATGCCCGCTTCTGGAGTGGCGCTTTGAGACAAGCAGATACGGCAAAGCGTGTGATTAGCAAGCAAATGACAAATGACTTGAGGATTAGCCGAATTTATAATGTCACAGGCACTGTATTTCAGACGCTGTGGCGTTTTAAAGATGGCAGGTATGTGGCGTGAAAGCAGGCAAGACGAGGTGGCCGTTAATCTAGCCTACTGTAAGGACAAGTACTTTAGCATGAATGAGCCTTTCAGCTCAGTTTACTGTCAGCTGGATTTCACCTTAGTAAAATCATGTGCCACGCTGCCTGGAATTGTCAGTGAGAACAGGAAATGTGACCTTTTTCTTGTTGTAGCTTTTTTTACGAGATTAAAATTTTTTGGTAGTGCCTTTTTTTATGTGTAATTTTTTTCTAGGTTAGTCTTTATACACAAGTAGGAAAATAACTCCTGACAAAACCTTTTCAAATTTTGCTCCTTTCTTTTTTTTGAGCTGAATAAAATGATTTTATAATGTCAAGAAAGGAGCCCACAGCCGCTAATGGCGGACTACTCAGTTAAAATCATCCCTGTGCCTGGGGTCCTTGAATGACTCAAGGTGAACATCGCAGAAGGCTTTTAGTTATTAACGTTCTCCATTAATTTCCATTAGCTTTCAAGATAAGCAACTAGCGGCTTTAAGCAAGGTGTCAGTTAATTTCCTAAATGTGTCTGTACTCAGACAGACACTTTCAGACAGTACTCAGAAGTGTCAGCTTCCACTCTTCTAGCTTCATCAGTGCTGTTTTCTTACAATTTAAAATGACTCACCAAATAATTAAAGAATCTTACAAACATTCAACCACCATATATGCACACCAAGTGGGTCATATTCTCTTTAATATTGTTTTAATATTTATATTTAATATTTTGACATTTATATTTGATATCTTCCCTAAAAACCCCTTATTGTCAATCAGATGATACTTTGGTCTGGAAAAAAAACGAAAGCACTTGGTGGACAACAGGATTTTCTTTTTTGTGAGGAACACATCAATATTCTGCGTTGCCTCTCTCCCATGTCCTGCAGATTGACTGCTGCCTGCTACATCACAAGTATTGATTTGCCTGTGTTGTGATACAGTGTCTTCGTATAGCCAAGAGGGCAAGGGACCTTCTGTTCCATATTTTAAAGAGATGGACAATTCTGAGTTTGGAGGTCTTCATTAGTTTTAGAAGCTTTTTTGCCTGGTGATATACAGGCATTAAAGCTTCTAAAACTAATCAACAGGTAAACAAGAAACTGTTTACCTGTTGTGTATATATATGTATATATATATACATATATATATACTCACACACAGTTTCTTGGT
>JBBPCY010000032.1:20132023-20153638 GCA_037974405.1 Brachyalestes nurse | reverse complement strand
AGAGACTCGGCAGCAGAGGAGACACACACACATCACATGTGTGGAGATACTTCACTCTAGACACACAAACAGCACGGAGACGCGCACAATCTGCAAGTCGGTGTTAAAGTACAGTGACAGTACCGGCATATATATATATATAGATAGATATAGCTCCTGCATGGCTCCAAGGCCAATTGAATGATCTCATCACTGACTTCAGCTGACATTAATTTGCCAGTAATATAGAAAGTCTTATTATGTGGTAGCTCAAAAACCTTTTAATTGAATTCCTTTAATTGCGGTGACCTGCACCCCTGTAATATTTTTATTCCTCCTAAGGCAAGTTCTTTGGAAAACCATTTAAAATCAGCCAGGTTGCACCCTTTATGGAAGCTCAGAATTCAATTCCATTTGCTCTCTGTCAAACTGGGCTCGTATTAAATGGCTGGCAGTGTAGAGACTTCATTAAGGTGTGAGGAATAATAACCTTAATTGAAAAGACAGTTTGGTTTCTTTGAAAATAGATTACAGGTGTAATTGTTTCATAAGCATAACTCCAGGGCAATGCAAATGAATGGACGGCCGTGTCAGAAGCAATGCTGAAAATTCATTCATTTTTCATTCCAACTCTAATACACATGAGATGCAGAAAAGAGTCTATTGGAGAAGATTAGAGTCTAAACTCTGATGGACAGCACATGCTGGATCTAAGCAACATGTCAGACAAAGGCATTACTGACACCTTTAGTCCATGGCTGTTGTAGTTTAATCAGCATAAAAGCCAGATTCGCCTCAAGACATACGCATTCACTTTTTTTAATTTAGCCTGGTTCTATGCACTTGCTTGTCTGTACTATTGACAACTTCATTACCATTTCTGTGTGCAGAATATTCCAACAAAGGATAAAATAATTTATGGCTGTCTGTAAAATTTAAGTAATTTAAAAAATTGAAAATATTACGTGGTCGCTATGGGAACTGTGGGCGTTACTAGGTGGTTGCTGCGGTTATGCAGGTGTACCTAGCTGGTGACTGTAGTTGTTTCTATGGCATTGTTAGATGGTTGCTATGATGTTCTATATGGTTGCCAAAATGTTGCTAGGCGTTTACTATGGTTTCACAGGTGAGGATTAATGTAAAAACATTGGTTAAAAGGACAGGGGTAACAATACTTCCTTCACAACAAGAGGGGCGCCAATACTTTTGACCATACTGTTGCCTTTTAGCCAGGTTTGAAGACGGAGAGTAAATCACTGATGCACTCTCTGTCTATATCTCTTGCCCTGTCGCGCCCCATTTCTGTTTTGTAATGACCAATTAAATGAGCAATTTCTGGACACTGTCCAAGAAATGGTGTATACCCAAATATTGGTTTATTGCTAAAAAAAGGTGCGTTAAAAATTCTCTCAACCATTCTTGTCCTTTCACTCAGTGTGCTCACCCACAGAGACAGGCGTGAAATCAGTCTGTCATTTGACCCTTTATGTTTAAGGAGTGGTGAAAACATGTGGAGAGAAACATATACATTTGACAATGGGTGGGGAAAATGCGCGTAGCCATGAAAGAGATTAGAACAATGATCAGAAGTCGGCTTCTGATCGACCAATCAAAAACTGTATACAGTAATCCCTCACTTTCCGCGGGGTTTACATTCGAAGAGCACCCGCGTATAGTGGAAAACTTTGTTGTGTTTTGGTAAAAGAAATGGATAAAAATGCCTATTTTTTTGTGTAAACCCTAAATATGCCCCCAAACATGCTCCCAGAACACTTTAATTTCATTTAAGTTTAATGCATTACCCTTAAAGAAAATGTAAAGGTAAACCCGTATTCGCCTCTTTTCAAGGTAAACCCGTCTTTTAATATAAATTCCCCGCCGAGATATGCAACTCGGAAGGTGGCGTGACAAAAGTATTGGGACACCCGGTTTTCGGAGAATAAAACCTACTCGGGCTAAAAATACAAATGAGGGCTCGTTGGAAAGGTCTCTGGGAGATCTACTGAACTGTGGGGTTTGAAGTGTCTGAGTGCTTTCCCTGCCAAGATATACAACTCGGAAGGTTGCGGGACAAAAATATTGGGACACTGTGGCGAGGAGAGCGGGTCCCCTTGTGTGAAAACATCCAGAAAAACTACATTTATTGCCACAAAAAAGCAAAAAAAAGGCGGAGGATATTTGCTGTTTCCGCGTTATTGTGGGGATTTCCGCGTAAATCTATGAGTTCGGTTCTAAAAAAAAATCATTACTGTACACGTGCAACACACCAGATATTAAGGAATGTTTTGGTGTTGGAACTGTTCCAAAATTTCCCTCATGTTTGGAAAAGTGGCACATTTTTCTGCTATAAAAAGAGTGCTGATGCAATCACACTGATGATCAACAGGGTATCCACAGCTGATAGTTGATTCATGATTGACATGTTTAGCAGATTCTCCACTAGCGCTTTTACTCAAGTGTGCATGACTGAGAGAAAGGAAACTCACAGCAGCATGTCCTGAAGAATGCACTCAAGTGTATAGTTGTATAAAAATACAGCTGCTAACACATTGTCTTATCACTGTATCCCAGTCAGTATTGTTATCTCTCTTTCTATGTTCTTTCTCTCACTCTTTCTCACACACGCACATACACATATACAGGTGTGCATATTCTGTATTACTATATTTATTATTATATTTATGCAGTGTAATATATATACTTATTATAATGTTTATAGTTATTATTTGTATAACTACTTCTGCAGAAATGTATATGCTAAAATTAAAAGATAAGATAAGATACAATAAGATACAATAAGATATGATAAGATACGTCAAGATAAGATCTGTATTTATCCGGAGGGATTTTTTTTTTTTGTCAAATTATCACTCCTAAAGTGTCTGAAGTCTGATTTGTTATTTCTGCATATTCACTTGTCTGAATGGACGAGCAACTTCATCACCCTCCTGGCCGACATAAACCTTCTCTTGTCCCGCCGTGTTAATGTCAAATCCTGATTACATACGGGACTGAGAAGTCTGCACATTTCAGCGTTTCACACAGGCAGTCTCAGCATCACTGGGATACAGTAAAAGCAAGGTGTAATTTCTCCGCTGATGAATTCTAAAAGTAACCCGTTGCCACTGGCAGTGAGCTCTGAAGTTTTATACAGTGCATGGACCCCGAGACTGACTGATGGCTCTAATTTTTTTACTCACAGGGAGTTCTGGAGCACCCCATTGTTTCTTGATTGCACCAGGGCCTCTGAGATTATTGCGCTGCAAACCTGCAGCTGGAGTCACTCGACTGTGCCACCCAAATGTGATTTGGGGTCTGAATGTGGCGTAATGAAATACAGATGCGCTTGAGCTTCAATCTTCATTAGCCTACCAAACCAACGTGTCCTTCTCACGTTCCAGCGTTTCATTCAAATTTGATTCCCACTCTCCATTCAGAGAGTTAAGCTACTCTTTTATCAGATGAGCTGAGGCATCGATCAGCTGTGCACCTTCACTGCAGTATCGTTTAGTGGCCTCTGCTTTTATTTAGGTCAAACCGACTGAGGCAAATTGAGGAGAATTGACTCTAACATCAAATAAACACCGGTGTTTAAAACCTAAAATGTGTCTAAATATCTATATCTAATAACCTATGTCTAAATATCTATTAATTATAATTACTTAATTTAAAATTGTATTTGATCTGTTACGGTCAAGCATTCTCCAGTTTGGTATCAAAGAGAGGGGCGGCGCAACTAAACGCTGGCCGATGTCCTATATTTTTCTCGTTTGATCTTCTTTTGATGTGTTCGTCATTTTATCTACCAAAATATTTGTATTTCCTTTTTAAATGACCATGTCTATTTCCTTTAGATAAAAACAGAGGTAAAGTGCTGACCTTTGATCTTGTAATTCGCCTAAACTGGAGTCATTAAGATTCTCAAAAGGAGAAACAACAGGCCTAATCTTACTATGTAAAGCTTTGATGTGAGTGACTACAAAGACCATGACCCAACAGCTATTGCTCCGTATTACGCAGTGGCGTAACATGGGAGGAAACCAGAAAATCAGAGCTTCCAGCAGAAAGCTATCTGACTTAAAGTGTTATGACCTATTACTGAGGTCTGAGTAAAGAAAAAAAAACTTTAATCTCAAGGGCAATTTCTCACATGAAGGCATTTTTAATGGTCTAATCTCTGCTTATGCCTGATATGTAAGGGATCTTTGCTCTCGTGAGTTTGCTTTAACTGGAATGTCTCCGACTTGAGCCGAGCCCTGCACGGCCACGGAGTCCTCTACAGCCTGACAGAGGCCACGTCCGCTCTGCCGCAGAAGAAAATGTCTCCTTTACCGCTGACATGCAGCATGATTTATCGGCCCTGCCTTTCAATGACTCAACGCCTCTCAATAATTTGTAGTAAGGGAGCTTTAGGCATTATGGATTGAAAATAAGCTGCCACGTTCATAAATCACAGGCCAGGTCTGCTTCGCCTTTGTCTGGTTAACGGCTGAGGGCTTCTGCTGCCATATATTCTCAGTCCCGGTTGTGGCGGATCACGGGATGGAGAAAGGAGATAGCTTACAGTCGAGCCAGGCCAACAAAGGGGACAGAGGAGGTTAAATTCACACCGACACAATGGGGCGGTCGAGGAAGAAAAATTTGAGGGCCTTTGCCACACAGTCTCTTTACGGACCCCTTTAAAAGCAAACAAAAGAGGTCGGTCAGCCAGTTAATTTGGAGGTTTAATTACTTCAGTTTGGCACTTAATGCAGGCGTATAACTAGCTCTAGCCACACATAAGCAGGCTGATGTGTTATATTTATCCTTGTTTGTGTGTGTTGTAGATAAGTTCCAGCGTGGGCGTGCCATTGACCGAGGGGAGGTGGACATCGGGACCCAGGTGGTGCAGGTCATCCCTCCTGGGCTCTTCTGGCGCTTCCACATGGCCGTGCATCACCCCACATACGTCAAGTTCAACCTGTCCCTGTCGCGAGACGCTCTACTTGGTGTCTACGGCAGAAGGAACATCCCGCCCACACACACACAGGTACAAGACGCTGCTTTATTGCGTTTGTAATTCTTTTTCGTCCACCAGTGAAGGGAAGAGGGCGTGGTGTAGAACAGAACTGGAGGTGCTTAATGTGATCTGGCTGCAGGCTCCACTCTCAAGCTCTCTCACAGTTAATTCAGTCCCCAAGAGATGGACCACAGATATTGCAAGAATGCGACCGAATTTGCATCACAGGGTAGCAATCCTGTGGAAAAACAAGCATAGATCCTTAGAGACGAATGCCCACAGAATCAAAGGTGCTCGAGAAGCTATTTACACCAGATCACCAAATATAGTATCACACCAGTTTAAAGCACTACACATACAGTATACGCTCTAATTCTGATAGGATCTTCATGTTATAGGGAAGAAGAGGTTTCTTCATGGGCATCACACCAAACAGCCCTTTTTTCCACCTTTAATTTGAAAAGTACAATAGCAATATAGCAGAGCTAGGAGCATTAATTTAAGTAATCAGAGACTCATCTCAATAAATCATCAAATGATTTAACTATAGCTCTGGGGGTCTAAAGTTGCTTCTATTTTTATTTTCAAGCAATTAATTTTATCCCAGGAAACTGAAATGGTAATCTATAGCCATCCCTTAATGGGGTACTGGAAGTGGCCAAATAATAATAATAATAATAATAATAATAATAATAATAATAATAATAATAATACATTTATTGCCATAAGTACACGGTGCTGGTAAATAACTAATTTCAAAGTACCATATGATGACTGTTATAGAGGGGATTGTTAACTGAGGAAGTTAACATTAAGAAACATTAACAATAACTAATGTGTATTTAATACATGAAACAGGTATATAAATACTGAATGTCAAAAATGTTTAAAAGTGATAGAAATAAAAATATAGTGTTAAATACTATGATGGCTTTTACATACTAAACCTCCTGCCAAAACTGACCATATTATTAAGTTATATTAAAAATGTATATGTATTGTATTATATAAGTTATATTATATAAGTTATATTAAAAATGTATATGTATTGTATTATATATATATATATATATATTATACTATATAAGTTATGTTAAACATGTAAATAAAAATGAGACAGAAAGTCCAGAAAGTGGATTGGATTTAATATTTATGATATTACTTTGGATCAGATTGAATATTTCCAATATTTCCCTCGCCTTCAGAAAAAGAAAAAAAAATCCACCACATATACTTGTCCTAATGAAGTATTTGTATCTCGAAACACTCCAAACAGGTACGGCAATCCCCATCCTCTCCTCCAATTATTCTTCTAGCATTTTCCCCAACACACTTTGTCCTGACAGGCTTGCTGCACGCTCCCCCACAGAGAACACTACACAAAAATCTGGTTCTTTCGCTTCTCAGTTTCAGTTTCTCTCTCCTGGGAGTTTTTTCATACATCCTCCAGATACCTTTGAATTCTTTCCCCATTATACGGTGCACTTGGAAATGTTTCCAGCACACAGTCACTGGGATTTTGTTATTTTGAAAATGCTGAATGGAATGGAATCCCTGAAAAAGTAATAAAGGCTGTAAAATCTGTTTTCAATTAAAGGCCCTCAATGCCTGGTAAGCCTACTGTGAATGCAACATGCTGGTTTTATGCTAACTGGTAGCTGTCCCACTGAAATATTCAGATGGTCATTAAGTATGGCAAGCACTGTTTGCAAATACTCTCAGCCACATTTCTCATTTAGGGCCCTGTAACTCTTTCACTAATGCCTGTGAAATGGCGTGCTGGAATGTGACAAGACTGCAGGAGTGTATCTGGTCGAGAGGAGTGTGCCTGTCTGCTGTTTTAGTTAGACTGCTTGTGTTTGTGTATGCTTATATTTTCAGGACAGAAGATTAGAACCAATAAAATGCTCCTGACTTTGTAAAGTGCTAAAAAGCTAAGTGTTTCATTGTGTGAAGCTAAAAGGGTAAAAGAATTCAAGGTTCAAGTCAGGGTTGGGTTTAGGACTACGCTTCCCATTACCTACTGATCATTACATACGAGGGCTGTTAAAGTGAATACATACAGTAACATGATTATATATTAGTGTATTTTAGGTTGTATATTATTTTTTAATGGTATTAGCACATATTCCTAGTTTGACCCACAGTTTAAACACAGCGTTCAAGGCAGTACCTTTGGCAGACTGGACAGTGATTGGGGGAGACCTAGGGATCAATGAGCAGCAAACCGACAACAACAACAATGGAAAATCACAGTTCCCCTCAAGAGTCTTCAATTTAACAAGAATCCATCAGCTGTATGAATCAAAATTAAAGTGAAAATACTTTGGTATTGCTCTTGCCTGTTTCAACACTATTAGGCCTAAGCGTTTACATTTATATAGCTTTACAGGAGAGACTATACAGCTTTGTATCTAAAACAGGTGAGAAAAATAATAAAAAATTCTGAACTTTCATTGTAAATTAATTAGGGGTCAAGTGATTAAAAAAGAATCTAATTAATTACAAGCTCTCTGGTTAATTAATCTCAATTAATCGCACACATTTTTCGTATTAAAAGTACAGCAAAACTGTTCATGTGCAGAAATGGTCACAATCAAAAAATTGCTGAGGGAGAAAAATATGCTGAGGGAAAAAAAAAATGCTTCAGCAATAGCAATGATAGAACTAAGTCAATCTAAATGGTGTAGTTTAAGACAATGTACTGACAAGCACGGACTTCAGAAGCATTTTAATCTGTGGGGTCTGTTTCACTTATACAAATTGCTCCTAAATGCTTTGCGTTGAGGTGATATTTTACATGTGATGTTCTCCGATGATACAAAAAGTCCTTTTCAATCAATGGGCCAAGCAGCATGTTCTCGCCTTCCTTTTACAGAGCACCTGTGGCCAGAACGGGTCCGGGTGCTCAAAGGCACATGGTGCGATTAATCAGCGTATTTTTTTAAATGCTTTATTGTTTCTGTAATTAATTAATCAAAATTAACATGTTATTTCGATATATATGTGGTAATATATACACTAAATAGCTGGCGCATGCAACCACTTTTGCACTCACTAGATGAATTGGAAATTATGTTCACTGTAAGAAAATCACATGGTTTTTATGTTCAGGTTCATTGAGGCTTGATTTCACATAATGAAAATAAGGTTATTCAGTCACTGACAACAATAAGAACATTGATTGTTTTCATGTATATAGTCGCAAATAAAACAAATGAAATTAGCCATGATTAAGAGCATAAAATAATGAATTATTTAAATTATTTGACATCCTTATTGCATATATATCATTGTCAGTGTTGGAACAAAATGTAAAATTAACTGTTTAAGGGAAAAAATATCTTTTTAATTAGGGATGCCAAGCGATTCAAATAATTAATCTAATTAATTATAAGCTCTCTGATTAATTAATCACACATTTTTTTGCTGTAAAAGTGAATGGATAAGTGGGGGGACGAAACCATGGTTTGAATTAAGACCCGATTAAGACCAAGACCCCCCCTTCCCAAAGAGACAAAAATAGCAGTTTGGGAGGGGTTCTTAACAGTGGTATGAAGGCAGTACCTCCCAATTAAGGAGGGGTGATTCACACTCTGGATGAAACTAATGATTTTTAAAAGTGGGGGGGACACGTCTCCACATAATATAAGGGTTTCAGCGCCATGCATACAAGGCATCTCAAGCCACAATTATAACCTAGAAGTAATGATAGAATAACACCCCTTCACATTATTTCTCCAGTACTGTAAGTGACAAAACAAACTCAGCAACAGAGACCATTTTGTTATGGAGTTAGTTAGTGGGTCACAGGTAGACATGCTCAGTTTGGGTCTGAGTGCCTGGTCCAGTGTGGCTGGCTGATGGCCGCTGGTGCTGGGATAGGGGGCTGTGCTGGCTCGGACTGCCAGGTTAGCTCCTGAATGCTTTGCATTGATATTTCAAATGTGATTTACTCCGACATCAGCGCCAGAACACCCTCCCACACACACATACACATACTTAAAAAATAAAACACTACAATACGGGTATCACCACCCCCCCTTCCATTCCAGCCGCCCCCCAAAAAAAGTATGTCCCATGTCCATCCCACTTTAAAATTGTTTCCGACACTCCTGACTTAAAAATCACCACTGCATGCGATTAATCAAGGCTAATTTTTTATGCATTTTTTTCTGTGATTAATTGATCGAAATGAATGCATTAAATCATTTTTATCCAGTATAAAGGACAATGCAAAGTAGAAAAACTGATCTTCAAAGTAAAACATTTTGGAGATGCTAGTTTTTGTTCCAACAGTGATGATACCCATACAATACACATATATGCATATATATAAATATATATTGTACATAAATGTACCTATAAAATAAATGGGGCTTTAGTGCACTTCCATGTCCTGATTCTATATAAAAACAAGTCTGGGTGTGTCTGTGTGTGTGGTCAGTGACATTGAGCAGTCTGCACCTGAAGGGCTCGGCTTACACAAACGGACATATGCTGCTGTTGACCAGGCCTGGTTATACAAGACAACTACTGGTGCGGGTCTTAGCAGGTCATCTGACTGGCCATTTGCACTCAGCCACCCCCTCTCTTCTCTTTCCTTCTCTGACTCATCTTTAAAAAAGCATCGTCCTAACAACGCACTAGACCTGCGAGCTTCAACATGATGGAGACTAATTGGATGTTTTCTGACATTAATGTAACATTAATCCCCTGGGCAAGCCTGACTTTATCCTACAACAAGGATATATCCTTCAAAAAAAGGGCAAAAACATTTCAAGAGCACTTGGGGAGTAAATAAAGGAGTGGCTATCTACTTTTGCATGAATGCTTAGAAGTACAGCGTTACCACTGTTTGTTCTTCTTAAATCCAATAGCATTATTACATTAGGGCTACAGCTAATGAGGACTGCTGTAATCAGTTACTATTTTGAATGTTTTTTTTCCAAACAATCAACAAATCTAAAAACAGTGTTTGAGAAGTACATATGAATTAGGACAGAAGAAGCCTGCATTCAAAAATCTGTCATGTATTAAATACAGATATATTAAAGCTTTTGTTTACATTACTTTTAGCTTTATTTTCATTAGAAATTCATGTACTAATCTATTATGGGATATCAAAAAGATGTCTGATAGCAATGCACTCTTTGCTGCTTTCATTCAAAAATGATGTGATTATAATATACCTTAAAATACTAGACACCGGAAATTATTCAATAATACATTATATACCATAACCATATAGATCTGTTTCAAGATTTATTTTCTTAAACACAAGGAATTCTTGACTTGATTTTTGGGTAATTTTGTCTCTGAGATCCATTAAGGCTTGTGTGGCTTTATGTACTAAATGCTTTGTTTTCTTATAATTAAATAGCAGCCCAGATAGAAACCTTTCAAAACCTCAGCATGAATAGACAGGACTAACCTGTTAAAAGTTTAGTGGGTATAGAAAAAAAAAATCACCCCCTTCAAAATATTCACATATTGTTGCTTTGTAGCCTGAAATGAAGACACACACACACACACACACACACACACACACACACACACACACACACACACACACAAAATCCAAGTGAAATATATAATAGTAATTAGTAATAGTAACATAATTAAAGACCGGAATCACTGAGATACTTCATGGAAACACATTTTTTTATTACAGCCTTCAGTGTGTTTGGGTACTTCTCTACTAACTTTGAACATCTAGACTGTACAGTATTTGTCCACTCTTTACATAATTGTTCAAGCTCAGTCAGCTTGGATGTTGACATAGATTTTCATTAGGGTTTAAGTCTAGTCTCTGACTAGGTCATGCAAGGACATTCACCTTTTTCTCATTCAGCAAACTGGGTTGCCAATTTTGCTGTGTACTTTGGGGCGTTGTCATGTTAGAAGGTAAACTTTCTTCCCATTGACAACTTTCTGGCAGAGGGCAGCAGGTTTTTACCTCAAGAATTTGACAGCGTTTTGGCCCATCCATATTTCCTTCTATCCTGACAAGTGCCCCAGTCCCTCCTGCAGAGAAACACACCCACAGCATGATTTTACCATGCTTTACTGTAGGTATGTGTTCTTTGAATAGTGAGTTGTATTGGCCTTCCATCAGATGTAGCGTTTGGTGTTGAGACCCAATAGGTTCGTTTAGGTCTCGTCAGACCATAACACTTTTTCCACTCGGGCTCGAAATCTTCAAGGTGCATTTTGGCAAAACTCAAACGAGACATAATGTGGCCTTTCTCGAGGAGTGGCTTTTTTTTCTTGCAACCCTCCCATACAAGCCACATTTGTGGAGCACTTTTGATGCACACAATGACCTCTTTTTGCTATAAATTCCTGCATTAAAGTTGCCACAGGCTTCATGGTAGCCTCTTTGATTAGTTTCCTCCTCACTCTTCCCTCCAGTTTGGAGCGATAGCCTGAACTTGGAAAGGTCATAGTTGTACCAAACCCTTTCCACTTCTTAATTATAGACTACTGAGATTAAATAAAGCCTTTGATTTTTTTGTAACCAATTTTTGGATTTGTGCCTGTTGTGGGCACTGTCAGTTGGGGAGGGCATAAACACAGACTCGGTGAGGCAGGAGTGGTGCAAACACACATGGTTTATTTGCAACAGTGGTCAAATGAGGGAAAGGAAAGGAGGGTGCAGAGGATCGCACAGCGCTGAGGATGAGTCGGGATGGGCCGTGCAGTGCTAGGTCGTCTGATGATGGTCACTGGAGGAGCCAGGAAACAGTGAACAGTCATGTCTGGGGCTGCGATAGCACCAGCGGGGCTAGCAGCAGCACAAGAAGTCCTCCGGGCTCGAGTCTGTGAGACAGGAAAACCAGACGTAATGTCAGGCGTTTGGGATCCACGTGAACTATCTGCACTACTGACTGCAGGCCCTTTTACACCCCTCTGCTCTTCTTGTTGAAAGTGACGGCCAAATTATCGTCACCAGTGGCTCGTTCTGGGGCGTCGCCTTCACTCTCTGCTGTCCCAGGCTGAACTGGCCCTGTGCATTGTCTTTACAACACCACTTCTGCTGTGGCCGAGAGAGATGCTCTACGACATCATGGTTTTGTAGCCTCAACCCCACACTGTCCACAGCTTTATCCCTGAGAGCTTTTGACAGTGCCTTGCCACCCATGCTTGATTGCTTGCTTTAAGTTGTACTACCAAGTACTGAAATGCTCTATGAATAGCTGTTTTAAAGTAGTTTCCTCAGGGATCTGATTCTGATTCTGACTTCATGCTGAACTAATCAAAACGATTACAGTTGGAAGTGGAAGTCAGGTGATTAGTTACACCTGATTGAGTTTAAGTGTTTTTAGGAGGGGGTGGGGGTATCCTTTATCCATCTCAGTGATTCATATTGATGCTATTCAGAAAAACTCAATAAATACAGAAAAGCCCTGTATTTTTATTACTGAAAATGTAATTCTTTTATTACTGTATTTGCCCTGCTTATACCAAAGAAAACGACAGCGCATACCAAAGAAAACGCGTGTACATTAATTACAGTACAGTCTATACTGGGATAACATCAATATTTTACATTCTAGCACTGCAGGAGTTTAAACTGTATTTATACATGATGTCATATAAAGCAGCTTGTTTTTTATACTGAAACAGTTTGCAAACAAATTCCATTCCAAAATAATGACTTTCATACACATTAATCTATGTACATTTTTATACATTTATAAAATTGTTATACATTATATATCATCTATGACTCTGTTGATTATTCTGGACTTCTATAGAGGTTTTTAATGCTTTACAGGTTTCTTAAATTAAGGTGACACCAATCGAATCCTTCGAATCATTTTAGACGTGCACGCATAAAGTGGTTTAAGATTATTTCAAATAAAAAATGTATAAATGTTGCAGTCAGAGTTCCAGCTCTGATGAGCCAGTCAGCCTCTAACTATTAGAGGCATAGCTGTTTTCCTCTTCCATCTACAGGGAATTCTGGCCAAGTGCCACTTATGGATGCTGCAAAGTCTTGGGTCGTGATATCCTGGGGCACATTAACATCGCGCTTAGAATCATCAGTATTTACTGGATTCAGGGTGAAAGAAATGAAAAGACCCCGCACCCCACTCCCGAAAGCTCTCCACCCACCCTCTTCTTTATCCTGCAGGTGCAAAAAATCAGTGCACCAGTCACAGAGTCTGGCAGACAGAGAGAGAAGTTATTCTCCAGTAGCCCTCCCTCCTCATCATGGAGGAAATAAGCAAACGCTAGTGACACGCAGTGAGGTGAGGCACCACTTGCTGCCTGAGGGGACTGTCATAGCCCACTTATCTGGTGATTCAGTGCAGTAGCCCTGTGCACGGGCACATGTGCGTGCAAGCATGCCCAGGACTTGGCCATCGTTATCTCAACCACCACAGAGTGGAAAGGCAGTGTCTTTGGGGCCGGGTCAGATCCCTATCCAAACAAATTGGGCCCTGGCGTTCCCTGCGCCCGCTGTGTCAGCTCGTAATATTCTGAGCAGGCGCCGTCACAGAGCTGCCACATTCCGGTACGGTTAGTGAGTGGGTGTTAAAAAGAGAGGACTTGCAGTGCAGTGCTGCTGAAGTGCAGTGTGAGATCAAGGGACTCGCTGATGATGCCCTACTAAGGCAATACAAATAAAAGGAATATAAGAAAAGCAAGCACAGCAGGGATTTTCAAATGTTTTAATACTGATTCACCATACCTTGAAATGGCCCCATGCATAGATCCCTCGTGGCTGTACCGTCGTGATGTTCGACGCAGCCAGTGGAATTTACATGTAAATTGTAGGCTGTCGCCCTGCCTGTTCATCATATACATCAATAAAATGTCTTCCTTGAAAGAGCCGGAGGTCAAAATCAATTCCCGGCTGAATTCCTCTCATTTGAAATTGTGCTTGGATCAAACAGAACAAAGATGACGCCGCATGCCTTAGAAACATAAAGGTCACATAAATGTTACACTAATTGGCAAAAGCACTGTCCTTAGACTGTTCTCACTGTGACTGAATTCTAGAATTTCTGTTATTATTTTATATTACTTAAAAGTAAATACACAGTTAAATATTTACACAGTTACACGTTCAGTAGTTTAAAATTCAGGTTTTAATAATGTAAAACCAATTGTTAGAGACACACATGCAAAAAGATTCCAAAACAGCTTTTCAACAACACTAAATAAAGAAATGAATGAATGAATTAATTAATTGATTAATAATGCTACAAATAGCGAAAGAAGACATAGAACATTTTCTTTACTTTGTTGCCAAACCTAAAGTCACACGCTCTGCCTCAACCAGAAGCTGAAACTTGACAGATTGATCCATCCTTACAAAGTTTCCCTTGCTAACATGTGTCATCCTCCCTTTCTCCCAGTTTGACTTTGTGAAGCTTTTGGATGGGAAGCAGTTGATCAAACCAGAGGTGAAAGGTGCGGAGAACTCAGGCACATTGCCCAGGAACCTGCAGCTTAACACGTTACAGGAGACAGGCTTCATTGAGTACATGGACCCGGGCACCTGGTACTTGGCACTGTACAATGATGGCAAGAAGATGGAACAGGTCTTGCTCCTCAGCTCCACCATCGGTAAGGCTGTCAAAGAGCAAAAGCTCTTTATTCACTTTCTTACTTTCAAATTCTGCCCAAAAACATTGATTTCTGTCATTTACTGATACTATTGAAAAGGTATTACATAATTAATTACATCGTTTGCTTGGAATTAATTACTTTTACATTCTGTAATTGGTGTGATTGCTTAAGTTCTATTATTATTATGATTATGATTTATTATTGTTGTTATTATTATTATGATGATGATGATTATTATTATTATTATTATTGTTGTTGTTGTTGTTGTTGTAGTTGTTGTTGTTGTTGTTGTTGTTGTTGTTTTATTCCATCCTTTTTGGCAAAAATTTTGTCCAGTACAGTGGACATTTTTTATTAGTTGATCAGGGGCCAAGTATCGATCCCTAAAAAATCACCGGTGTGATAAATGGGGAGAGAGGTATTATGGTCGAGTCACCTTTACATTTACATTTACAGCATTTAGCAGCTCTTACCCAGAGCCACAAGTAGTCCACATCTGTTCTTTATACCTGTAAAGCTATACTAAAATAAACATCTGCTTTAAACTACTTTTAACCTTAACAAACCCTGTCAACAAAAAAAAACAAGTCAGAATTTAATACAGGAAAAAAGTTGAGAGGGTAAGTTTTTTTTATATATATATATATATAGGAAAAGATGTATAAGAGATAAGGAGAAGACTGGTTAACCTTTAAAATTTGTGCCAGAGAGAGAGAGTCTGTGACGGCCAGACTGGGACAAAACGCAGAGAAACACACAGCAGTCTCATAAACAGACTTCAAGACACTAACGCTCATGTCAGTTTAAAAAAGACGCATGTCACTGTTTGTTGTGGTTTAATTAATACTAATCAGCTTGTGAATGCAGCTACAGGCTCATTTGTCCTTAACCATAAAGAAAAATCCGAAGACCACCGGTGCTTTTGCGTCTCCAAACACTGCGTTTATAGCAACCATGCAATCACACATTGCATTTTCTCAAGGAAATTAATCTAGTTTATGTAGTTTTTTCTCATTTATATATTTATTTATAAAGTCATGACATCCTTTGAAGTCACTGAAACTTCGAGACCCACTGGGTCTACATGTCAAAGCAGTGCAAAAATGTGTTCTTGATCTTTACTTCTTTATGATTTGAATTCCACCAATCAGGTCAGTTTCTTTAACCGTGATTATCATAGTAGCATCTTTTGTGCGTGTGTTGGTGATGATTGTGGCATGTACGCGCGATGATACTTGGCACCAGCTATCAAAAATATGTTTTGTGGCCCACGCTTCAAAATACAGGGAAGTAAATGTCTGCTGTATTTGAACTGCGCAAAATATGAAACGCAATTAAAGGAGACAAAAGGAAATCATGTTCACCTAGATTGCTGCTTTGTAGGTGGAATTTACAACCACAGTGAGCAAAATATAAACACAGAAACAAACACTTCAAATATTTCTTTGTGTTTCAAAGACAGACAGCTGAAATAAATGAATAAAGCACTCTTCTGCGGTTAGTTTGAGCATTTTTTGGCCACAGATACTCTTAAATTTAGGATACTCATAAGGAATGTGAAACTATTGTGTCCGTTTTTTCCACAGTTTGTCTCATTCACTGCGGTACATTTTTTCATACAGAGTGGATCAGATTGGCTGTGATCTGTAGAATATTTTACAAATGTTCATCAGTAGCTGTGTGAAGCTTCATATTATTCATGTTGGATCAAGGTTTTAAAAGACAAACACGTCTGATAACCGATAATATCAGCTGTCTACAGTCCTTTTTGTTAAATGGTGCATTACTGATTGATAGAATTGTGAGTCATCTGGGAATTATCTTGTACACCGATCAGACATAACATTAAAACCACGTGGCTAATATCATGCAGGGTCCCCTCATGACTCTGACTCATAAAGGCATGTACTCGACAAGACCTCTGAAGGTGGGTTGTGGTATCTGGCACCAAAACAGAAACAGATCCTTTAAAGGGAACATATTTTGCAAAACTCACTTTAGTTATAATAGGTCTATGGGCTGTACAAAACATGTTCATGAAGTTCTTTGCACAAAATCACTGTCATATAAAGAGAAATCACCAGGTTTATTCTTCACAGTGTTATTCCCTTTTGAAATGAGCCGTGTGACGTCCCACGGGGGCCAATTTGCATAGAACCACCCCTCATCTATCAAGACCCCGCCCTCTAGATTAGCACAGAGTTTCCATACATAGTCAAATCAGTATATGCAAAATTTCAGTTAATGTTAGTATGTTTTCAATGTATAAGACAAGCAATTTCAACCAAAATACAAGCAAGTTTTTTTTCTTATTTAATATCAGTTTTATAATAATGTATTATTCAACTATAGGTTTTCCGAAAATGGTATACTATTAAAAGTGACAACCTTGTACTAGCCATTCTGCTGTCACGCAGTGTGTCAGTCACCCTCTCCCCTATTCATTATTGGTCAGTTGCTGACCACAGGACCACTTTTGTCCAGATATCGTTTGAGTGGCGGACCATTTCCAACACAGCGGTGACACTGAAATGGTCAAGGTGTCATGCTGGAATATATCAAGCTCAGCAGCATTGCTGAGTTTCTTACACACATCAGTGCCGCTGTTGGCTTGAGAGCAGTCAACCACCCACGAATGTCCAGACAAGTACTTCTGTGGTCCGAAACCCATCACTGATGAAGAGAGAGAGAGTAACTAACCCGTACTGGACATAAAAAATGATGTACGCTAACAGTTCACCAGTGCTGTAAACCTAGTGTTTTGAAATAGTGGCCAGACAGTGCAATTCTACAATTCTAGCATTAGACTGTGATCTATTCAAACATGAATTCGTGTTTGTATAATGGAACTAATAAAATGTAGTTCAACATTTAAAACATAATGTACCACCCTTTGTATTCAACACACTGCACTGATCTCAAGCCAGTCAAACAGGACTGACTGCAGTGAGACATGCTAATGGTCATACTGACAATATTAATTCAGAAAAGCATATTGTGACATAATGTGACATAACTTTTCACCATTATGATAAAATGTCATCATATTCCCTTTCCCTAATTAAATCTTTGTTTACTGGCTTTCATTAAGGATTTTCATTTGTTTAGACCACAAACCTAATCAATGTAATGAAATTCATTACCAAAAAACTGATAGAATACATGAACATTTCATTGAGAAAGTGCCCATGAACAGTAATTAGCAAAGTCCTTCATAAAAGGTACACTTTAGAATATCAATATAAATACAATATGAACCGTGTAGTTCCCTGGTTGTACAAGTCAAGGTTGCGATAATAAGAGTGACTTTTTTTTCCTAAGGCAATTTGCTTTTTGTGAGAGCTGTCTATTGTTTTATTGTTTCTATTTTAATCCCCCCTCCTGTGTTTGGGCAACAGGATGAAAATATCAGGGATATACAAAGTATTTAGCTGGATCGGACGGGCTGGAAGCCCATAGTTGAAAGCAATGCATTTATTTAATTCTAACCCAAAAACGTCTCCTCTGTGATCCCCTCCTCTCACCTCCTGCAGGGTGCTTTTGTTTGAGTTTCTAATCTAGCCATCCATCACGTTGCATGGTTTTAATTTTGAAAAGGCTTTTATTAACAGCATGATGCACATTTTGGCACAGCATTATGAAATCCACAAGGCTGAAGAACAAACTCTTCATTTTTCTTTTTTTTTCCTGCGGTTGTGTTTGATGTATGCTAATAATACTCCAACTGATCTGAACACGTTATCTAAATAACACAGTGTCACAGTACAAGCACGCACAAATGATTGTTCTTTGAGTAGTTCTTTGAGTATTTCAATAGGTGGTTCAGAAACAAGTAATATCAACCTCATTACATCACCACCTACTACACTCAAAGCAAGTGGTTCATTTACATTCAGTTGAATCAGCAAATGCAAACTTTATGACCTCAACAATAAAGCAATTGCGATCAAGGACAGAATCATTTTCAATTTCATAGACTATTACATTACAATATAATATATTATATAATAAATATAATACATTGTGGGCAACGTGATTTTCTGGGATTAATCACAATGAATTTTAAAGTACTGCTATTTGAACAATAATGCAAGGTTTGGTTCACAAACACTTTAAACAAATGAGGAGCTTTTTAACAGCAGTGTTCCCTTTAACACAGTTACACAGTTACAGTTCAAATATTTCTTGTAAATCTTAACTTAAACAATGAACGTGATCAAATCAAATGTAAAACCAAAGATGGCCCCTGCCAGGCCATCACTCACATTTTATCTAGTTTGTTGTAGAAAAACAAGTTACTCTCAGAGTCCAGGGCCACAATCATAACATCATAACAGGCACAATCTGAGCATATAAATCGGGTACCAACAGAAACGTTTTTGTTTTATCAGGAAGCAGCATAAAGAGTCTATGATCAGTAGCAAGTGTCCCAGTTAGAGTGAGGCGAAGTGGTTGAGCACAAAAAAATGCAACAAACTTTCACAATAATAGTAATAAAATAACTGTGTTAATACACAATAAAATAATTGTCCGTGTTAAGTAAATAATGCGTTGCATACAATAATATACACTATTTTCATGTGTGTATGAGTGGTAGAATTCATGTATAGATTTCTATACAAGCTACAAACTGTCATTTTACTGTACAGTTCACCATATTCTGAGCTACTATATATTCAAAGACATACCGCAATATTTAAAAACAAACATGATTATTATTCAGATTGCTGTCCAGGAAATTTCTGTGGATCAGAAAAATTTTTAAATCATAGTTTTTCATCATTTTGTATCATTTATACTTTTATGATTTCAATGTATCCCACAAAATTAAACATTTTTTACCGTGATTTACACACCAATGTGTGTATGTTGACCTTTTGTTCTGATTGGCTGTGTTTTGTGGCTCATTCACATAGCATTCCAGGGCAAAGTTCTCTTTATAACTACATGAACAGGTGTTTGTAAGTCAAAGAGTTTGACGTGTGTGAATGTTTTACCACATCATAAAATAATGAATTTGAACTGATTTTTTGCCGATTCATTCAATGAATTCATTATTTGCACATTTCTGTATATCACCTTTGTTGGAACAAAACCTCCAAAAGTAACTTCTGATTCTTATTAATACTTTTTGTGATATCACCAAACCAAATTAATTCAAAATTAGCTGTCTTTCCTAACTTCATTTTCACATATGAAATGTTTGGACTAGGGAACAATACTCTATTTACATACTCTATTAAATTACTTTATTTCAACTAAGCAATGGAAATTTGGTGTTCTGGGATATGGGCCCTGTAAACACATTCACATACGCTTTTAAACTGTTTCAGTTTGTCTTCAGTTTGTGTTTTCTTTTGCTTTACAGAATCCATGGACGGGTGCTCCTCGAACTGTAATGGCAATGGCGAGTGTGTTGCAGGCCACTGTCACTGCTTTGCTGGTTTTCTCGGACCCAATTGCGAAAAAGGTCAGTACCGAGATGCCTGTCCCGCGTCCTCCGGGGCCGTGGGTAATGCTGCTGAATTAGACCTTGGTCACGTACTGGCCCCTCCCCCTCCCCTCCCCGTGCTCTCTCATCTCCAGAGGCCTGGTAGGGCAAGGTCACTGCCTCCGACCACCTGAGCGTGAGCTCTCTCTCGCCCCTCCTGAGAATAGCACAGACGACAGCATTTTGTCAAAGATCATGTACGCTTTGCCGATGGAATGCAGTTTTTGTGTACTTTGTTCATTTTTGCCCTACCCTTTTTCTCCATCACTTTCACTTCAGCAAGAATGTAGAACATGTTTAATGTAAACCAGTTTTGGTTCCTTTGGTAGTGGCTGGGGAGCCTCTGTGAATGTGGCCTGAGACTATAATATGTGTTGCCATTTTTATAAATAAGTGCGTTAGAGCACACTAGTTAAATCAGGTGTGATTCAAAAGTTTAAAATTATCGTTAAATGTTTAAAAGGGAACAGTCATGTGGTAAAGTAGTCTTGCTTGCTTGTTCAGGACAAAAACGGGATATTTTGCAGTCCTAGAGATATTGAGCTGTATTGCAGAACCTATAAAGCTTGATTCCTATGTCAGCATCAAAGCCAGACTGGAACTCTGTGGACACAGAAATCGAAAACTTGAGGCGGGATAGTCTGTAATGAGCTGACACTTGCTGTGTTAAATTAAAGCCTGCACAAAACTTTAGAAAGCTAACAGCAGATGACATATGGCTTGAAATTTACCTTGAGAAATACAGTAAAGCACAGAAATACTAATGGTCTTACCTTAGTCAAAATTACAGCCTAGTCTCAGCCCACATTTATTAGTTGGCTCAAACCAAAATAATGTATAAGTTATGCACAAAGTTTTATTCCATTAAATATATCCAAAATGAGGGGACAGGAACTTGGAAGTTGGCGTTTATCATGCATGCGTTGTGAGCTGTTCTACGTGGTATAGCTAATCTTTCTCTCTCTTTCTCTCTCTTAAAGAAAATGTAAAGGTAAACTCGTATTCATTTAATTTAATTTACAGTAATTAAAATGCAGGGCTTTAAACAAGAGAAACAGAGATGATCCCTGGGGGAGATTCTGGTCTGGAGCCCCACAGACGCTTCAAACGGCAGCAGCAAGGAGAAAGAAGTCATTAGAATCAGAAAACTTTATTGATCCAGGAGGAAAAAGCTTAAAAACCGTTAGCATTAGCATTCAGCCTTAGCAGCATGCGGCAGCCAAAATAAAGGCTCGAACACAAAATAACTCTCTCTACACACATGTTTACTAATTCTAAATAAAGTGAGAACTGTAGAAAATTTGGGAACAAATGACACGGAGTAGCCACACACACGCGCACACACACCCTCTCTCTCTCCCTCTCTGTGTCTGTGTCTCTGTTCCCTGTCTCAGAGAGAGAACGTGTGCCTGCCGGCGTGTGTGTGTGTGTGTGTGTGTGTGTAACCTTCAGCGCTATTTCACCATTTCAAGACGCACTTTCTTTATTTATAGATATATTTTATATGGAAATGTAGCTGAATTTACGTTCATATTTCTTACAAAATTAGTAAATTATATTT
>JBBPCY010000032.1:20110415-20123128 GCA_037974405.1 Brachyalestes nurse | reverse complement strand
TATATATATATAATAATTAAATGCATAATTCGTTACATAATGGATGATTGATTTACATTACGAATCAACAGACTAGAGGCTGTACTTCCAGCAAATTGACAAAAAAGCAATGAAAATGATTACTTTTTCAGCAAAAGAAGATTGCATGCACAGTAACTCCCAATTCAAATTGTCATATTATAGTTATGAATACAAACGTGGTAATGATTAAAAGTTTTGAATCCACTTTTCTACAAAAAATATTATATTTTAGCTATTTGTCAAAATAATTAATAATAGAATTACAACACGCTGTGACTCCTAAGCGCTGAATGTCATTATTTCATTATTTCTCTCATGGGAAAGTTTGAATTTTTCTTCAAAACGGGACAGTTTAGTGCCCGGCAGTTTGCAGTTTTTTTACACATAGCCTGTTAACTACACTCGAAAAGAACAGGGGCTCGGATATGGCTAAATAATGCACCAGGCCGGCGGGCGCAGCGTGTCTAACAGCTATTCCTGTGTGTACGGCGTGCTGATTCGGATTCTGCTGCAGCTTTGCACCATGCTGCGCTCGCCCCCCTCCATCATTAGAAGTCTCTTCAGAGGAAGATCAAACCTCAAGGAGGGTTTTATATAACATAATCCCCCTTTCTGCTCTCACGGGGACGGCGCGGAGAACACCGATCCTTCCGGGCTTCCGTACGAGTTTTTTGCTTTTTCTTTTGCCTCTACATGCAGCCTCATCAGCTTTGCTTTCGCAGGCCTCAGGAAACTGTGGGGAGCTCAGCATCCCGAGAGCAGCTTGTGGAAAACTCCAACATCACCCTCTCGTGCACTGAACCATAACAAACAATTAACAGTGAAAAAAAAAAAACAAACAGAATAAAAAAGGCCTTTACAATGGATTTTTTAAGAGCGAACTTCTAGCGCTGGAGAATGGTGTCTGGAGGAGAGGCCAGTGAAGATCTTTCTCTCTCTCGCTCTCTCCCTTCAGGTCTCGTCCTCCTTCGCCTGCTCACTCGCTCCTTCTATCCTTCTGTCGTCATGCTCGTAAATGATTACAGGCTTCACAGACTTTAAAAAGGGTTTGGCTACAGAGAGCCAATAAATCAGGCCAGTTTTGGCTGCTCCTCCAGGTCTCTGAGATGCCATTCACCGCTCCTTATAGCCTATTACTCGGACTCGATCCCTACACCTTCTCCCAGTCTCCTGAGAGGTACTGGGCCTATGAATTATTGTAGCGAACATAATGCACCTCTTATTGCTGCCGTCTTGGACTCGCGCCAAGGATGTTATGGAGACTAATAGACAGGCCTGAATCAGAGAAAGAGCCTCTCTGGCCTCTGCTGGCCTCTCTGCCCCACTCTGGAGAAGAGCTGGGATGACCTTAGCAAGGGCAGCCAAAGATTGGCCTTTGTTATTATATGAAAATTTGACACCCTCCTCCACCTCCCTACAGCACCACCCTTTACTCCCATTTTTGGCTTTTGCTCTGACTGGAGTAGGAATCAGTATCAGCGCTAGCTGGTGGACGGAGCTAGGACTTGGAGAGGATGGAGAGACCTGTGTGCACTGTGTCACAGAGCACATAGCCTGCAGTTCAGATCTGTCCAGTAACAGCCGTTTTGAACATGCCTAATGAAATGCCACATGCAGCTAATGAAATGACCAAGTCCTGTTTATCTGACAAGCAGGAAACCTGCTCATCTCTGTAAACTGATTATCATTAAATGGATGCAAAGTACACTCTACAGAACTTCACAGCTTGTCTAAATGGACATGTTTCCGTCTGGCTTATTCTTAAAGCCGTTTCATTCATTTGTCTATGGCTTTCCTTTTTATATTTTATTTTACTGGCAAGTAGAGGTCTATGTGTCCAAAAGTCTAACCGCAAATATATATTTTCTAGTGTGCCCATTCCTCTCACTATAGAGGACATATAACCTATTGTTGCCACATAAGGGTGTAACGATATGCCCAGGTTACGATATGGTACGTATCTCAATACTGGGTTCACAATACGATATATTTTAGACAAAATTTAAAAATGAAACAAATTCAAATAACAGATTTATTTCAAAAACATTAACACATTTCAATAACTTTCTTTGTTGTACATACAATACATATTTCAAGGTTTAATAAATAACCTTCTGTATTCAAAACAACAACTGAATGTTATTTTCTGAGCTAGGAGACGTAGGAGAGGCAGCAGGGGTGATCTGGATCTGTATAGGGCTGGAAATAGCGATGATAATGGTGGCTGGCTTTATGTGAGAAACCAGGAAGTGTATCAGGACTGGATCAAACACTTTGATGAGCCTGTTGGTGTATAAACGTTATAATGATGTCACAATATGCAAATTACATAGATACATTTATACTTCACATAAACTTTGGGTCATGCCCAACATTTTTTGAATTTACAGTAAGTCTCTATCTTTAACCCCTTTTAAGCCACAAGCTTTTGAAATACTGATGTCAAAATCCAGGTTAAAAAAAACACCCTGGCGCTTAAAGGGTTAAACTGCCATCATATCTTAAATGTATCGGCAACACTAGATGATACATATCGTGACATTTTTGTATCGCGATATATCGCCCCGCGATATATCGTTACACCCCTAATACATATCCATACAGTACTGTGCAAAAGTCTTAGGCACCTGGGAAAATTATACTTAAAACCTATTTACTACTGGACAGTAGAGTTAAGTTAGTGTTAAATCATTAATATTACAATAAATACAATTAACATTATTACAGTAAAGAGTGGTTTTATGTGTGGTTCTCCTAACCATTTCCATTACCATTTCTCCTAACATCTTTCCTCATGGAAGTCCAATATTCATTGTAGCTACAATCAAATACGTGGTTTGGCTCGTTTTATTTCTTTAGATTAAAATAGGTGTGCTGCTTATGGAATTTTATAAATCCACAAAATGACTTGAGGCAATGAGCAGAAATCTGAAACCAAACCTGTGTTCTTCTAACCAGCTCAAAAATATATATTTGTCACGCAATTACAAAAAAAATCTAAATTAATCTCACACATTTTTAAAGTATTAAAAAAATTTAAATGAATTTTGGCATATGAGTGAAAGAATAATCAACATTACAGACTTCCAACATCTCTTATTTAACTGTATTGTTTTAAAAATATATATTTTATAAGCAGTCTATTGATTAATGCTACTCTGTTTAAAAATGCTACCTTTAAGTTCATGCAGGTTGTACAGTCAGTTTAGCACTGATAATGATGAGAAATAGGCATTTAAATTTTATTTAATTTTTAATTAACAAATTACCAGCTGAATTGATTACAGTAATCCCTCGCTATTCGCGGGGGTTATGTTCCAAGAGCACCCGCATATAATGGAAAAACCGCGTTGTTGTGTTTTGGTTAAAAAAATGCCTAAAAATACCTATTTTTATAATGTAAACCTTAAATATTCTCCCAGAACACTTTACTTTCATTTCAGTTTCATTAAACTCAGTATAATGCATTACCCTTAAAGAAAATGTAAAGGTAAACCCATATTCACCTCTTTTAATTTAATTTACAGTAATAAAAATGCAGGGCTTTAAACAAGAGAAACACTGAGATGCTCCACGGGGGGGATTCTGGTCTGGAGCGCCACAGACGCTTCAAACGGCAGCAGCAAGGAAAAATAAATAATCAGAATCAGAAAACTATTAAATCCGGAGATAAATGCTTTAAAACAGTTAGTGTTAGCATTAGCAGCGCACAGCAAGCCAAAACAAAGACTCGTACATAAAGAAACGCTGAATCCGCGATTGCTGAACCGCGTAAAACTGGGGGATTACTGTATTATTATTTTTGTTGTTGAACACTTTCTCTTATGTTTTGTGTTTATGGTCTTAATGCTTAATGTTTTTATCTAAAAAATATCAATCATTAGCCTACATTAGAACACAAGACACCATAGTTCCAGCTCTGAACGGTCTCATGTTGATCTTCCAGAACACAGGGAATCTGAGGATAGGAACGTACACTGGAGACCTGCAGCATGGAACCGTCTACTCTGGAGGTATTTAAACTTAAGACCTGTTTCAGATAACTAGGAGAGCAAAGAGAGGTCAGGTGTGGCATGGTGGTCTTGGTTAAAGATCCAGAACAACAAGGCTTTACCCCACCATTACTTTCCCGTACTGATCCTGCTCCTGCCTCAGGTTCCTCAGACGTCATTTGTGAACTTCTGGATGTGAAGGGGAAAGAGATCCTCTACGTTGGAGACCACATATTTGGGGACATCCTGAAGTCCAAGAAGCGTCAGGGGTGGAAGACCTTCCTGGTGGTGCCCGAACTGGCCAAGGAGCTCCAAGTGTGGACGGAAAAATACAGTGAGCACTTTCATCCAGTTTGTCTAATGATGCTGTGAAATCTTAAGAAGCCAGAAAATCTAGAAAAGATATAACAAGTCTTGATTTTTGACTTGACAATGTAAGACAGATAAAACTTCTTGTTTTAAGAAGTTAAAATTTCTCACTAAATACATTTGTCAGAAAATTGTGCTTCTAGTACTTCTTGGTTTGTTTTTATTTTACATATTTTTAACAATGATTTTTGCAGTGCAGTTAGCATTTTGTTGAATGCTAGCTAGCTACTATAATGTTAGCAGTTTTATGGAGTATGCCATAAATGAAATGCAGCAAAACCTGTACTTAAAATAAAGTGGCCAGTGAGTGGAAACACAGGGTGTGTGTTTCCTAATAAAGTGGCCAGTAGATGGAAACACAATTTAAATGTTTCTAATAAAGTGGCGAGTGAGTGGAAACACAATTTAAATGTTTCTAATAAAGTGGCCAGTGAGTGGAAACACAATTTAAATGTTTTTAATAAAGTGGCGAGTGAGTGGAAACACCAGGTAAATGTTTCTAATAAAGTGGCCAGTGCAATATCATTTAAAAGTAAAACTAGGAATCCACGGTCAATAATAACATTGTACATTTTTCTATGCAGGCATGTTTGAGGAGCTGAGGCAGCTTGATATTTACCAGGCTGAGCTGCATAAGTGAGTATGAGTGCATTCAATGAACAACAGATGGCAGCAGAATGTAATAATCCATGTAAGGACTGTTCTCCATGCTGTTACTCTCAACACAGGCATTTTGACATCGGGACTCTCAGCAACCCAGATACTGGTTTGATCCAGAGCAAGATTAAGGTAAGTCCTTCAATAAATACTGTAGGGTGAGTCAGATTTGGAGGTTGGTTAATACATATTTTGGACATACACTATATGGAAAAGTATTGGGATGCCTGACCATTACACCAGCAAATACTTCTTGGAAGGCTTTCCACAAGATTGAGGAATTTCTGTGGGAATTTGTGCGCATTAATTCTGTAGAGCATTTATGAGATCAGACACCGATGTTGGACGAGAAGTCCTGGCTCGCAATCTCCATTCATCCCAAAGGTGTTGGATGGGGTCGAGGTCAGGGCTCTGTGTGGGCCAGTCAAGTTCTTCCACAGCAAACTTATCCAACCACATATTTAAGGAACTTGCTTTGTGTACTGGGGCACAGTCCTGCTGGAATTGAAAAAGTTCTTCCCTAAACTGTGTCCACAAAGCTGGAAGCATGGCGTTGTCCAAAATGTATTGGTCTGCTGAAGCATTAAGGTTAACCTTCACTGGAAGTTAAGAGGCCTAGCCCAAACCCTGTAAAAAGGTGTGTTCCAATACTTTTGTCCATATAGTGTTTTACAGAATAGTTCAGTGCGAAAAGAATTTTTAGCCAGAAAAATGCTGTCTTTGTTCTTCATTATAATGTTTGTGTATGTGTGTGTGTGTATACTGCAGAAGGTGACATACAGTGTGGATCTGTGTTATGGGAAGATGGGGAGTCTCCTGCGTTGTGGGTCCACAAAGACCCTCTTTGCCAGTCAGCTGCTGCGCTACGCTGACCTGTACGCTTCATCCTGCCTCAACTTACTGAACTACCCCCTCACCTACCTCTTCAGAGCTCTCTTCGTCCTGGTAATGCCACTACTATTACTAGTAATAATACGAATACTACTAATAATATACTACTACTCTTCTGATAAAAAATACTAATAGTAACATAATAATAATTAATAATAATAATAATAAACTACAACTAATAATAATAACAATAATAATACCCTTATGGTTTACATTTTACATAATGAAAATGCAGATGACACCATACAAACATAATATACCCAATATATTACATCATATCCAATTTAGAATTCTGCAAAAGTTATGCAAAAGTTTGCCCTGTCAAATTAAACGTTTTGTTGATTTGCACATCCTCTACACAGACACGCTTAACTTTTACAAGTAACATGTAAAAAAAATGTAAACACCATAAAATGTACCATAACTTTTGCACAGGAGTAACGTCGCATTAAAAAGTGTTCTTTGTAAAGAATGTTTACTTATTTACCCTTACAAACTTAACATGTGATTTGACCAGGGGTGCCCAAAATTTTTATGTATGACTATAATGATTATATATACATATTTATATAGTTATATTTTTCCTCCAGATGCCCCATGAGTCTGCTGTAAGTCCTCTTCAGCCCATCCCCACCATCCTGCCAGCCAATCACATCCTCAAGCTCACAACGGTAGGACACAGTTCTCTTTCACTTTCTGATAATATAAGTTACTATGTAACTTTTCTGTTTCAAGATAAAACACCTAATAGTTCCAGCTGTAATGATGACTGTAATGTGAACAGGGGCAGTGCCAGTGTGAGGGTGACCGATGTGGCCTGGATAACTGCGCCCAGGACAGCACAGCCATACGACTGGAGACATGAGAGAGAGAGAGAGAGAGAGAGTGAAGGAAATCGTATGTGTGTGTGTGTAGGTTTTCTATTATGTGTCTATTTTCTAAAAGGGAAATCCACCAATTTTTTTATTTCTCCAGAATTAAGTGGTTAAGGTGTAAACAGAGAATTTCAGAGTGGGTTTTTGGTGTGAGACATTCTAGAGACTCACCAGGTCAGGACTGTTCATAGTGGTGGTGAACTGAACCAGACGCCTGCCTCTAAAATCTTCCTCATAGATCTTTATAACATAAAATGGTTATAGTTGCGCCACCTGACACCTGAAAGTTTGAAAGTTTTGAGAAGCTTTGGGTCCTAATATTAAACCTATTCGTGTTGGAGGGATACATGCAGGGTGTCATAAGGCAAAATAGTCCCTGAAGAAAAGTGATTTAGTTCAAATATGCTATTATTTTACCATCATCAACATCCATATAAACACTCAGAGACATGTGAAACCTTCACTGGGGGTCAATAGGGATTAATATGGCTGTCTGTGTTGGAGATATCTGGTTCCTTTCACCTCCACTGTAAAGAAATCTGTAAGTTTCTCTACAGTAAACCATTTCAAATCAAAGCCCACCCTGAACTTTTTTTTTTTACATCTCCAACCCTGAAAGATGGTGGAATTTTGAAAAATCAGTGGAATTCCTCTTCCACATAGTCAACGTAATTGACTGCTCAGGCCAGGAAATAAGCAATAACAGCTTTTTGAATGTCTACTTTACCCTGTATAAGGAATGCTTTAGAAAATAATGCTAATGGTCGGTAACTTAGTGCCTAAGCTGTGGCTACTAGTAACCAGTAGCAGAAATTCTGATTGAACTATTCCTTCAGGTGTTTTAAGTAGCTTATCTGCTAATGTGTTTGCTTTTTAAAAACTTTTTGCTAAACATTTGCACACATATGTGTTTATAATCACATAAAAACATGCTTTAGTTATGATGTAAAACATCACAACTGAAATAAAACCTTGTATGTCAAAGAAAAAAGGGATTTTTTTTGGACCATTTCTGTTTCAGTTCAACCTGAAATACTGATAAACCTCAGCTGGCATTTTCAAATTATGTAAAAAAAAAATGACAAGGTTTTGTTCCAGCGATGTTATTTTAGCCACGATAGATCTAATGATAGTTATACTCTGTGACCAAAATGTGAAATTCATAATAATGCATTTAAAAAAACACCTCCCTCAAAGCGTTAAAGTGACCTTACGGACTCTGAAGTTGTTGAGTGAAGAGGACAGTGCTCCTGTGTTCATGTCATTATTAGTTTATAAGCTGCTCCCAGTTTGTACCGACATTAACTGGCCATTTTATCAGAAATACCCACTATAAAGGTGCACTTTGTAGGTTTACACACTGGAAGCCATCTGCTTGTTATTCTCATATACAAATAACTATGGAATATCATTACCAGTAATTAAATTCTTGGACTAAAGAAATTCTAAACTCTAAAGTTTGCGCAAGTTAAAAAAAAAAGCAAGTAGACTAAAATAAAAGTAATAAAATAGTACATTATTCTCAAAGTTAAAGTATTGTAAAGTCAAATAAATGGCAAAATAATAAGGTGCATTGTAAATAGCATTATTTGTAGATTTTTTGGGAAAATATCAAAAGTTTAACCATTATCTCGGCAATGTTGCTGTTTGTGTAGTGCATCATGGGAGTTGTAGTTTTTGCCGGCCACCACTCATTGAAAAGTCTCCCTTTAGAAACTCCAATAGTACAAATGAATTACGTTTCTTCACGTGTTTCCTTACTGTACATTAAGGAAGAATGCATTTTCTCAAACTCAAAAGTGTGTTTAACCTTTGCAAGTGTCAGTGGAAAGGACGTTACTGTGGGATGTGGGATTTTTACACACCAAGAGGCCGGGGGTGGCCCACCAACCAAAAGTTATCCTGCCTGAGAGCAGCTCTGGGGTCGGAAACTGAGGCTTAAGCCTCTAACAGTACACCAGGAAGCCAGAGGGGTTTCTAATCAAGTGGTCTTGTTGTGTATAAAGCCCAAACAATGGCTGGATATATCCAAAGTAGTGCTACACACACCTGATGAAATGGACAGTGAGTGTATTTACAAGTGGGTAGAGCCTGTCAACTGTTCTTCAGGATGATATTCTGCAAAAACGCAACGCTTTTTCTGGAGCTTCCAGTTAGTCTCAGGTTGAATCAAGTGTGTCAGAACTGTGTTTCCAACATCGGCCCTGGAGTCCCCCCTAAAATATTTGTGTTTTCCCACCCATTTCAGCTTAGGAGAACTTCGTTAATTAGCTAATTAGTTAAATCAGGAGTGTTGGAAGCAAGAATTCATTAAAAAAAAGCAGGAACGGGGGGCTCAGGACCGGGGGTGGGCCACACTGTTTGTAAGTGTATTTATATCCTGCATATCAACTTCAGAGTAACACTTTAAGCACATTTTCTGTTTTAGATTTAATACATTTGATATTTCTCTTTGTTTCTTATAACCCTTATTTCCTATATAATTTCTTGTACAGTTTAGTGATAAAAGAATCATTATTATTATAATAATTTCTTATCATTCTTATAGTCCCAGAGAGGAGAAAACACCATAAGTCTGCATTTTTAGTTTTTATGTGCTTTGAAACCCACAACTGGTTTCCTTGTCTCTCGCCTTCTTTGCTTTTTTTTTTTTTTTTTAACAGAGATACAGGTCCGTCAGACGTGGCCGGGGGTTGAACTTTCATGAAAGCCTGTAACTTCCTGTTGTTCTCCTTCTTAAAAACTGTTTCTTATAAAAACGTATTTTTTTTTCTTTGAAGATTTGTATCTTTTTACTTTTCGGTATACTGAATAAAAATCTTAAAATGTGTAATTAAGCTATCTGGTGTATTTTATATGTAACTACTACTACATTTATCTATTTTGTGGTCATGTATACTTAAATATAAAATATGATTTTGATGTTGAGCAAATGCTAGTTAGTATTTGTAAAAAAGATTAGTAAAATATTTAAGAAATAAAAAGAATAAAAAGAAATCTAGTTTCTTTCAGTGTGTCATGTAGACAGATAGACAGACTCAAATAAATAGGATTGCACTACATTAAAATGTGTCAGTGAGAGTGCGGTACCGCGCTGTGGCCGCTGGGTGTCTCCAGACTCCGTGTTTTCTCGCCGCGCTGCTGTGAAAGCGCCCTGTTCTAAATGAGATTCAACCACACCAGTTTCGCCACAACAGCCTCTGCATCCAACAGCGAAAACAAAAACACTACAAAAATAAAAACGCTTTACCTCTATTAATGAAAGCGACAACATATATGAGAAAGACAGCTGGTCAATCTGTTTTTTTGGCGTTTGATTTGGTCCCGAACACCACCAAATCGGCCCTGCGACGAGATTCGTAGATTCGTGACCCAGTAGGCCTCACCTAGGCCGCAGTGTGATTTTAAACAGTTTTTAGAATTTTTTCCAGTAAATTAAAGTGAATAAAATGCTCGCCACGGCCTGGGATGCAGTGTAATGTGCATCGTTTCCTCCTGTATCGTCGTTAGCCTGTTTTCGTGTAGTTTAGCGGACTGTTCGCTCGTCCGTTTTTCGTGTTTTTATTCGTTTATTCTGAATAAAAACTGACTTTTCTGTTGCTACAAGTAAACCTAAAGCTGGAGCTGTTTTTGATGGTCTGAAGAAGGTCCAACAGAGATATAACTCACTGAAAACACAGCTGTACGGCTGCTCTATCCAGACCCAGTCTGGAAAACGTGGCCCCACCAGATTAGCCTGTCCTTCACTGGTTAAACTGGGATTTTAGCCTGTTCCTTTACTGGTTAAACTGTGGTTTTAGAGTGTCAATTTACTGGTTAAACTAGTTTTAGCCTGTTCCTTTACTGGTTAAACTGCAGTTTTAGCCTGTTTATTTACTGGTTAAACGGTAGTTTTAGCCTGTTTATTTACTGGTTAAACTGGGGTTTTTAGCCTGTTCGTTTACTGGTTGAACAGGAGTTTTAGCTCTGTGTCCATGAAGCACCTTCCTAAATCCTCCTATGTTTGGGCTCACTTTGACCACATTAAAAGTTCATATGAAATTACATTTCCTCATTTTAATGGGAACAAACTGGGTAAACACAAAATAAACACAATGGTACACTACCAGTTAAAGGTTCTTGCACACCACAGGTTTTCACCATTTATCCTATTTCAAAAACAGCAGATTTTCCTTCTTATTAAGCATCAGATAGTTGTCGAGTGAAGCACTATAAATTCTAGACCTCCTTTAAATGGACTTTTTCATCACTTAATAGCTCATTAAATATCTAACACTTGTCTGGTGATACACATTATAATTATATTTGGTGGCTTTTAGATCAGTAGTGATGAATAAAAATATATTTTCTGGCTAAGAAAGGCTAAAATCGTGAACATGATGTAAATGTATTAGTAAAGAATATTGAGTGTATTTTTAGTAAATACTGAGTAACAAGCAGATGCAAACTTTTGAAAGGTACTGTATGTTTTCAGTGTCTTGTACTCATTTTGTATTAGTCTGTATTCAATTTAACCTGTTTTAGCTGTATAAAACGTTTAAGAACACTACACACATTTGGTTTGGAAGATATAGAGGGTTTTATACTATAAAACTTAATTTTATAATCTTCCCTAATCTAAAAAAAAACTTCCCTCTGCTTTAGGGCTGTAACTGAACAGAATCACACCTGTAGGAATGTGATGACCACTGATAGTTTACATGACATAGGGGAGAGGGAAATTATATGTCTTTTTTTGTTTAACGCACTATGGTGAACAAAGTACCAAAAACATATGAACTCAAGTGGAAATTTAAATGTCAACGTTTTTCTAGAGGTGTAAATTCCTGGGGTCAAACTGACCCCTAACATGAAGGATGTTAGTAAATCTGAACTTAAGATGAGGGTTAATTGACCTTTTATGGGAATTCATTGCTCTCTTGAACTCCAGGAGTCTCTCAGGAAAATGACTTTTTAAACAGTAAAGCAAAAGATTCTACTAATTTCCTCACACTGCAACCAGTTAAAGCAAGTATGAGGTAGAAATTAAAATGCCCAATGAACATCTATACCACTGGCTAGCAGATTACATGTAACTCAAAAACTAGTTTTACATTATTTGTACTCTTCTGCAAAGTCATTTTTAGATGTCTTTTTCTGAGGACAAATTCCTACAATTTGGCGCTTTGGTTTCTGAAGCATGGACTACATCGAGTCCTGGATTTCAGAGCAGAACCAATGGTGAAGAACTATTGGAAATTCTTTTAGTCCACAGTTAGGCTTAATCAGTGCATTTAAACATGACGTGAGCTCAGAAAGAACATTTTTGTTTGCCTCTGGCTTAATCTCTCTAAGAGAAGGTGTTTAAGCGCTTTCTCCTGCCCGACGGTTTTGCAGGCACACATCATCTTCATCGTCCATTCCTCGCATTCCACAATTTCCCAGCAGCCATTTCAAACACGCCCCAACAAGCTGCATTCTTTGCCAAAGTGGCTGAGGGTGCTGCCCTCCTCTCAGCCCTATAGATAAGCTGGGTTAACGTTTAACCTGACACATATAGTCTACAGCCGTGCCTAAAAATCCCGCTGTAAATAATCAGATTATATGGCAATGGTGAAAAAAGAAAAAAGATTAGGTTTCAGTGGTTTTTGCACGTCAACAACCAAGCAGTTGAGGAAGACAGAAGTTAACAGTAAAAAAATTAAGCGTGGATTAAGATGGATGCTGGGACTGTAAGTGGGCTTCACCTGAAAGTTTGGATCTAAACAGGTTTAAATGCCACAGATGTGGTTTGAGGCATGTAGAGACTTGGAGCACCTTTTATAGTCACTGCATTAACCAAACGGCCCTCTAGCACTTTCACACACACACACACACACACACACACACACACACACACACACACACACACACACACACACACACTCTT
>JBBPCY010000032.1:20070447-20096878 GCA_037974405.1 Brachyalestes nurse | reverse complement strand
CACTAACACCCACCCGTCCAACACCCACTAACACTCACCAGCCACTAACACCCACCAACAAACACACACACACCTCCAATCACCCACCCACAACCAACACACACCCACACACACACACCCCCACCCACCACCAACAAACACACATCCATCTACCCACTACCAACAAACACACACCCAACCACCACAAACAAACAGACACACACACCACCAAACACACACACACACCACCGACAAACACACACACACACCCACCACCACACACACACACTTGCCGGTCTTTCAGAGAGCATGAACAAAAAATGCAGATTTTACAGAGATACATACACTGTCCACACAGACGAGGCTGTCCCAACATCAGGGGCCAGCTGAACACCCCACTCCCACTGAAAGGTGTGCCTACACAAACCCTGATGGCTGGACTGTCAAACTCTTAGTAGGCACCTGTCCATTGAGAGGACCCAGCGAATATGAGGTCACCTGATGAGGTCCATAGTCACCCCACAACACCACGGCATTCATTACCCACCACACGAGGAGCACGCACAGCCACACGCAGTACACACACAGACTCTTTACCAGGACTTAGGAATAAAGACAGACCTAGCACTCCTGAGAGTCCCACACACTCAGGGCAACAGATAAGGAGGGAGACACAAGCAGTGAGGACAGGCCAACATGGTTCTGAGCAGCAAGGCTAACATGAACCAGAACACTGAGACTGGGGAGGAGCAGACGTCGACTGCACAGGGACCTGAAACACACAGGGGAGCAGGAGCCAGGCAATAACTGAAACCAGAACAGCATACACAGTTAAATACAACAAGAACCAAGGGGAAGGAAAGAAAGAAAGATGGGCATAGTAAAGTAAACATGAGAGTAGAGGCAGCTTGAATAAATGGGCCAGATGAAACTAATGTCAGTCATGGGACAAACCAAAGAAAGGAAAAAGGAAGGGGGAAGTCAGGATTGTCAAAATTAAAGTCTCATGAATCCATGGCAAAACTTGGCAGTGTGTTATTACTGAGGCATACTGAGTGGATAAATAAACAAAAAAGACTGCATAATAATTACTGTACTAAATTTACAGTACATAGCCTAAATGCGATCTAAAAATGCCTAGCCTATAAGATTTAAAAATATACATTGTTATTGTTCTATATAAAAGATCAATTATTAATGCAATATGTAATCCACAGTTTTTGAACAATAACACAGTTCCAGTGCAAAACCATGGAAGCAAACTTGTCTGCAAACCTGACTGTCAGTGTTGAGCTGGCTGCACAAACATTGTACACATTTTCTTTTTTACAGAACTTTCACTTTAAAACCTGGTACAAGCCCCAGAGAGAATAAAGAAAAGGATCTGTGTGATAAGACAATGACTTTAAAGCCTTAAAAACTGTCAGAAAAAAGATCCATTGGACAGCTAACTGTATTAGACATATACATGTTGGCTGTGAAGGCATGTTAGGTAAGGAGTTCACTAGTTTCACTTCTCTCTTGACACCCTCTGTCTTTCAAGAAGACATCAGTTAAAAGCTTTGCATTTCTTGGCCTTTGGCCAGTGTGACCCAACTGCTGAGAGGATTTTAAATCTGAGCCAATGTAGGTTAATACCTTTGATGTCTACCAATTCTGCCGAGATGAAAGATGAGGGAAAACATGTGCTCTTCTTTTTTTTTATCACATATTCTGTTCAAAAGGAAAACAAACGGAAAAAGATGCCACAAACTAAACCAATCTCCTCTTCATTTTGATTGCTTGAGAGATTTTGCACATAAGGGCCCTTTGTGAACACGCAGGTGACATTCTGGGAAGATGATTTGTGGTTTTATTGGCTAGGTTAAGATGAAAGGCAACACTGCTGATTGAGCCCAGACTCTCACTGAGGGATGTATTCTTTTTAATATCGCTTGTGTACTTCCCTATCTCCAACTCCCCACCGCCCAAGAGGACTGATGTTGAGATTACGAGCCGAAGTCTAATGAGCATTTGAGTATAGAGTACCATCAAAAGTTTGAAGACACCTGACTGAATGTATATATTTCATTACGTTTTTATAATTAAGGAATGTGTAATAAAAATAATAGTGATGCCTATGTTTAAAACAATTACTGTAACAAATAAATATGCCCTTAATTTAAGGATAATTTCAGTATCCTTCGAACGTTTCTACTTACTCATTCACACTATTAGTTATTTCCATCAGGTCCGCTACAGATACAGTACATTTAAAAATGACCATTACTATTATTAATAGAGGTAGCGACTGCGATAGTAATAGTGTCTCTGTCATGTGCTGGAAAAATCAGAGGGTGTACTTGCAGAGATAATGATGGCAAATGTCTCTAGTCATTTTGAGAGACCCTAACTCACAGCAGTAGAGTTGGATCTTCATAGTTAAAGTAAAAGTGAAAAAAACTGCCCCCGACCTTTTTTTTACTGTGGTTATTTTGTTTACACACAGTTATTGTACTAAGAAGCCTGTGACTGCATAATTTCATGACCCTCTGAGTAGGTGTATCCAAATTGTTAGCCAGTACTGTACCTTTGAAATTTCAATTGTTTTATTCAAAGCCTATTTTGAAAGGGAAAGAGCAAGGAGGACTGGGGAAAAGGGATGGAGGCAGGGGGCCTCTGATGCTGAATTCAGCCCTGAACATTAGCCGTGTCATCTGTATTGTCCCCCAGCATGGCTGCTAGCCACGGATGCTAAATGTTCCAGCGCTTGCTTTGCCATCGCCAGATAATCATCAAAGCATTATCAGCTAAATATTTTGTCACAAAGAAAACTCCGGATTTGCCTCTTCCAATCCCCTCTTTGCCCTCTTTTCCCCCTCTTGTTCTTTGTGCATCCGCGATCACACGAACAAGAGAGCCTGCTGCTGAGCAGTTCCTTAATGGTGCTTCTGTTGTGCTGAGGTCTCACATTTAAAAGCATAAGCCTGCAGAGATTATTCAGTTCAACAGCAACTCCAGCACCATTCACATCTATTCAGAGATAATTGATGAAGTGTACACGTGGTCTTCATGTGTCTGACTTTAATGCGGCAAGCTAATACACCCGTTTGAGTTAGCTAGATGCTATCTGAGGAAGGTGGCGGGGGAGGGGGGAGCTCTGTTCAGTTGCATGCCTCTGGAGTTCGAAATCAAAGTCTTAATGCACATTTGTGTCTGGGTTTGACCAAGTGCTCATTAAAACGTGCATTTATATTCTGAACAAGTCTTCATTAGAAGCAGGCCTTGGGGAAACAGATGACAATCAAAGGCTTTACAGCTGAGGCAAGGTAGCCACATAATGAAGCTAGACTGAAGTTAGTAGTAGGCGAAACCAAAGAAGTCCCTGGATCATAACTAGGGTGTATAGTTGAATTTCGAATCTGAACACGTTCATTTCAAGTCAAGTTGTCACTTAGTGTATATATGTAGTGACAGACATATAGTATATGTAACATACGTAGTGATAAGAAAAAAATCAATTTCAAATAAAGTTCAGTCCATCATGGAATATTCTATTGATTAAGATGTAAGCATAACCATCTGCAGTATCCAGTTTCTACCAGACCCCGACAATAACTAAGCCTATACAGTATGTATAATATTTGAAAATGAAAATCTTGCATTGAGCCTTTACTATATAGTGAATATAGAAATGTATCAAGCCCTTTGGTTTGCCTATGAAACGAGGACACACAAAAAGTGAAAGGTATAATAGCAACAGTTTAGAAAAAATAAAAGAATAAGAAACCAGAATCACAAGAAGAAAGAATCACCCCCTTCTAAAAAACTTGTAAACTCAATCAGGTGCTAATCATCTTCGTTGCACACCATGCTAATTGGCTTCCACCTGTGATCAACGGTAATTGCTTTGATTAGTTCAGCATAAAACAGCTATTCCTGGAACATTCGAGTGCTTGGCAGTGCAATTGAAGGCAAGCAATCAACAATGGGTGGTATGGCATTGTCAAAAGATCTCAAGGATGAAGTTGTGGACAGGCAAACATCAGGAGATGGATCCAAAAAATCCAAAGGCTTTATCAATCCCTAGGAGCACGGTAAAGTCTATAATTCAGAAGTGGAAGTGTCACAGATCCTCCCTGGATCAGGCTGTCCGTCTAGTCTGAACGGAAAAGTGAGGAGGAACTTTGTCAGAGAGGCCCTCAAGAGGCCTGCGGCAACTTTGAAACAGTTACAGCAATTTATAGAGTTTAGAGTGGTCACTGTGTGCATGTAAAAACAGTGCAAAGTGGCTTTGTATGGGAGGGTAGTGAGAAAAATAGTCTCTCCTCAAGAAAGGCCACATTAAGTCTGGAGGTGGTAGCATCCTGTTGTGGGAAACTAATGATTTGGAAAAGTAGATGGGACACGACCCCCCCCACTACAATTTTCCCAGTTCCGGTATTTAAAGCAACAGGTGGTTCCACATCGTATCTTTCATTCAGATATTATAAATCATATTGAGTAAATACAGAAAAATTTAGTTTTTTTTGTGTTTCTTTATTTTGGGGCGATTCCATCGTATAAACCCACTGTATGTGACCAATATTTACATTTCTGTGATAAACTACTGGCCCCAATTAGTTTCCTGTCTGTCTGGATTGCAAGGTGACGAGATCTAAGTGGCTTTGAAAGATGGTTCATTACTGATGCATGGGTAGAAGAAGCTTCAGTCACAAAAAACTGATCAACTGGCTAGCAATGATCAGAAAGACACATTCGTTTAGGGGATCTGTATCAATGGGAAAGACATCAGTAAACACTGGTGGAAACTGTGGTGATAAACATATTCAGTGATCATTAATGCTCCCATCAATGCCATATATAAGGAAGTCCAGATAAGCAACTGGGAAAAGTCCACATAGGCCACATTTATGGGCTGATTATTTTTAATTTAAAAGTCTGAAGTCTGTTTTTGAGTCTGCTGTGTGTTTTGCTCTGTAAAACAAAGCAAGTGTTGTTTTGTCAGTTTCCGGCCTCCATAGCCAAGATGTCACAGACTCTTTCTGCGACACACATTTTAAAAACGACTCAATCGTCCGCTCTCTCTCCCTGTACATTACAGAGGTCACTCAACCGTTAAAATCGATTTTTAAGCAATAAATACTGTAATCTAAAAACTAAACACTGGTACACTATACCAGATATTAACAGATGTTTTGATGTTGGAACAATGGGTATATAAGTCACAATAATGTAAAAAGGTAAAAATTGTGTAAATAGGTAAAACCTACAGGGATGCGGAAAACATGGCCAGATTATGATTATTATGAGTCATCCTTTACTATATTGTGGAAAAAAAAACCTTATTCCAGAAAGAAAATGCAAAGCATTTATTTTTGACAAGTACAACGGAGAAAAAACAGCCATATCTTACGTTATAGTACTTATACCACTTAACACAGAGCATTCTGCTGTAGTTTAACCTAGACCAGATCCACAAACTTATGTATGGTTATGAATGCTAATGTATGGTAATATATGATTATTCCAGGGTTAAGAAATATCATCAGTCACTATATACAACAGAACACTTCATTTTACAGTTCTGTTTTCCATCATATTACAGATGATTTATCCTTATTCACCTGATAATGTGTTTGGTTGATTTGTGCATAAGACAATGAATAAGTAACAGGTAATTACACATAAAATGTACACTTTTACAGCCTTATTTCCTTGAGATTACAGAATAGATACGATGATTATCTAATAGATTACCCTGTTAATTTATTTGTAGTCTGAAAAAATAGGTAGTTTCTGTGTTGAACAATGCATATTTTTACAATCCTATTATCACAGTACGTTTGAAATTACCTACTGTAATAGAAAAAGGGTATTTATTGTGCACTCAGTGATAAGTGTCCTGTATTATTTTAAATGGTTCACCCTAATGCAGAAAGTCATTGATCTGGCAATTGCTTGATATTTTGTTATATACGGAGCAAAGAAATATACTGATAGGATATACTGAATATACTGCATAATATACTGACACTTCAGCATAATCTCCTGTTTCAGAACCAGTTAGCTGGGGTTTTACGAGCCGCTCGGTGCTTCTTTGGCAGGAATATTCGTAGGAATACACAGCAGGGACATTTACAAGTTAAATGTGTTTCACAGTAGTGTGTAATTGTTTGCACCCTTAGGAGGAGATGACCTTGAACTGAGAAGCTTCGGTTCATCCTCTTCCAAACTTCTTTATCTCAGAGCAACAAGGACTCAGCGGCCCAGCCATGCAGCAGATAACGTAGCTGTCAGGATCACAGTATTGCTAATATGGTTTTAAATAGCTCATTATAACATGGACAAAAGCTATTATTCCCAGTGCTCCAAGAGAGTGTTTTTTTTTCCTTACTGGCATTTATAAAGTGATGCTGTGGTTAGCTAGAAATGTCAATGCCATTCCCACTGTTGGGGGGGTGGAGGGGTTTATATATGAAATTGTTATGGAAATACCCTGCCATTTTTATGGATGCTATTGCCCCTTTATTCAGATACAAATGCTCGCGTGAAGGTCAAGAGAAAATCTATTTGGAACTTGGTGAAATTATGTAGTATTTTTGACTCGAAACAGGGCTGAAAGTCAAGCCCTTTGCGAACAGCATAGCGTGCCACCTGCTCGAGTTTAACATATTACTCATGTTAATGCTGCCCATGTCTCAAAAGAATGTGTTGGCTCTGGTTGTGTGGATGACACAGTTGCTTTTCCTTTGATATAGACAGCGTGAGTCAAAAGTTTGGACACTTTGTGTAAAACATTTTTTTTAATACATTTAATTACAAAATAAACTTCATTAGGGACACTTACATTATATCTACACTTTTTGTCCATTTGATTGGCTCTGAGTTCTGTGTAGGTGTAATTAGTAGTTTACAATTACAAACTGTAGTCTGTCTGATTCTAGGAATCATTTGTTAGTACCCTATACCCCATTCATGAATGATTAGGACTCCCATTATAGGATTGTCTGAGAGAAGGTATTATGTGAAAGAATATATATATATATATAAATATATATATATACTTTTATTAAAAGTTCTCTGTAACATTAACAGTCAACACGACAATATATATATATATATATATATAATATTATATATATATAATATTATAACATAATATTATAACATTCCCATCAATGAAAAACATAGTTCCTTGTTAAGCTGCATGAGAGAATGCCCAATGTGTGTATGTGTTTCAGATGGCCTGGTAGACTGTGTGGATCCAGACTGTTGTCAGCAGGGGAGCTGCAGTAATAAGCCCCTTTGCCAGGGCGCTCCTGACCCCCTCGCCCTGCTCCAGCAGAGCCACAGCCAGCCGTCCTCCAAGTCAGTACCAACACACACCTTCTTCCAGCGCGTGCGCTTCCTCCTGGGCAAAGCCGGCACACACACTCTGCACGGAGACGTCCCCTTCGATGGCAGGTGCGTGCAAACATGTGTATATATCACACTGCGTGTCACTGCTTCCACTGTCTATATTTATCCCTGTCTTTATGTCCATCAATATGTAATCATATAAAGTCAGATTGTTTGTTACATATTTATGCTTTATGAGGCCGTGTGCTGTAGCGGGTGTAAAAACGTCGCTATAAATTTCCCTTGAAAGCCTCTCATTCGGCCTCCGAGCAGAGAAAAATGGCCCAGGCCCTTTTTTACAAACAGACCAGAGGGATAGAAAGGGAGAGAGCTTGCTTTTCCTGGCTTGAAAAATAGTTAAATGCACTTTTTCTCCCTCCTCTACCGCGCACACTAAACAAATAAATTAATTAAATGGCCCACGTTGCAAGGGGGAAATCAATTGCAGTGTGCGGCACTTGAGTAACAAATTGTTGCGCACGGTGGCTCGGAGAAAATTCCACCCATTCATCCTTCTTCTGTTTAGGCAAAACCAGAGATGCTGGTACGCAGATTTGTTTCTCTCAGTGTTGCCTGTTAGCTTGTCACAGAATGATCAGTTGACTTTTTTTTTACTCTGATCTTGCCCCAAGCTCTTATGTCCTTGTGAATAATGCTGGCAAAAATGTTTTTGATTGATTCCAGTTTGGTTCCATAAAGAACCCTTTAATGGATGGTTTTTAAAATAACTTTGTAGATGAGATATATGAGCATGAAGAACGCGATATATCCCAATATTTGTAGACTCTAGCTCATCTAATGTTTCTTTCAAAATGAAGTGTATTACCCTGCAACAAGTGCTAGGTTTTTTCCAGCCAAGGTAGTTTTCAAGGTACAGTTCATCTAACTCAGCTACCGTGACTACAGTACTGGGCTTATTTTATCCTGTAATTTGATTATTATTCAAATGTGATAATGCAAATAAAACATATACAGTAAATCAAATTGAAGCTTATATATTTGGTTTAAGTTATCATTTAGGTTTTGTATAGTCTTTTACAACAAAAAATCATAGGTAGCAAATATACAGTTTTTATAGTAACAGGAACTAGTGGAGCTTTGGCCTAAAGGAGGTAATGTTCATTCTGGCATGAAGCATTCGGTGCAACAAAGCAGGTAAAATTGTGCAGCATATTTGGTCATAATTCTACATGGCTGACTTGGTTTGATTCAACCACACTACTCTCCACACATAAGAATTGTTGGACAAGACCCCTAACATCGCATTCACCTACAGCTATAACATAATTAAACTGTAAGTTACGCTGGATACGTCTGTCAAATGTATTAATGTAGATATTTGCTCTAACCTAATAAAACTTAAAAGCTAACCAGTTAATGAAACCATAGAAAAGAAGCAGGGATTATAAGATCTCTATAAGTCACAAGAGTTGGTGGGTTTCCAGTCTCACATTATTAACTGCTGTAATGTATTCAATGTATAGGGTCTCTCGCCAAATGGAAAGAAGTTTTAGTGAAGCCATACAGGCCCTGTAAAACCTGACAAGATAGTTAATCTGGTTTCATCCGCAGCAGCTATCAGAAACCGGGCCGGGGCTTAACATTAAAACAAAGCAGGCACAGATAGCTTTTTTCTAAAGGACTGTAAATGTAGTATTTGTCAACTTTTTTCTTTAAAAACGTTTAGTTTGTGGTATCTGTTTGTTAATGTCATTTCAACCATATGCACACAGTACACAGTGAAACAAAACAACGTTATTTCAGGACCCTGGTGCAACACAAAGAACACCATGAGACCACAAGTGCAGACAGGATGAAAGAGACAAGAACAACAAACAACCAGACAAGACAACACTTTTAACACTATTAACGCTAATGAGGCAATCAAGTGACTAACACAGTAAAGTCAGAGTGTTAGTGTTAAATTAGAGAACATCTTGTATTTACTATACACAAATTAAAGGAAGATAAAAAAAAATGGCAGGTTCTGCTTCTTTTTCCCACTCAAGCAGATTAATCCACAGCTGGGTTGAAGTGACCCAGCGGCTGGGCAGCTACAACCGTCAGAAGGGAGGCCGGAAGGAGGTGTTGGTCTTGCTTGCATTATCTCTCTGAGTTTGACCCAGCAACTAACTCAGCAGCTGTGCTGCAAGAAACCACCTAATGCTGTAATGGAATATAATTAGGGGCCATGCATCTACAAGATGAACCATTTAGGGAACTATTTTTAAGAGTGTAGTGTTTTTATTCATTGCATGGTTCCTTTTTTTATTTAATCTGTGGGCCAGATTTGTTTCAGACGGTCTTCAACGGGGAAATATTATTGGTATCTGAGGAGGCGAAGCGAGAACTGGTGGTTTACATAGTGCATGGAGAGAGGGCTTGGTGAATTTCAAAAAGGCAGAAGAGAGAAGGAGAGAGGGAGGGCTGAGCGAATGAGTAGGAAACTTGAATGAGGTTGGAAATCTGGATTTTGCGGGCCCCATAAATCCCGCCGCGGCTAAGTGTCGGAGTTACTGAAGTCATTAGACTTTGAAGGTCTTTATTGCTGGAGGTCGGATTTGACGGTGGACTCATGGGCCCAGGCAGCGGACGGATATTAAGCTTGGCAACATATGTGTCACACTGGGGCGGAATTGCTCTCTCTTTGAAAAAGCAGCAGGGAGACAGGCAGCCAGGGGCACTGGCCTGGACCCGGCCTGAATCATCCTGCTCGCTGCACTGCGGATCACAATTTTCCTCAGGTTGTCCTCAATTTCAGAAGCCCCACCACACCCCCTCACATACTCTTCTCCCACGCTCACAGACAGAGACGACGTTTTATTATAGCATTCGTCATGTTGGCCCGGGCCTACAATGAGTTTTTAATCTCAATATCGTTTATTAAGCACACAGTTTTGACTGGCAAAGAGAAAAGTAGAGTCTCCGTCTCTTAATTATTCAAATGGAAAGTCCATCAAGCATGGCGGATGACGTGAAAGGTCTGAGAGAGTTTGAGGTTTCTGCCACAGCCTTCATGTTGAACTCTCTCAACTTCATTATTACACCAAATGCTATCGAGCGTTTGAGTGGCTGACTTGTCTAGCTTTAAGGCTGTCCCTCCAGCGAAATAACAATGTTCCTTTTCTTTTTGTGCGCGATATGCCTGTAAAAACGTTTTTGAAACACCTGGCATAGCTGATGAACATATTGTACTTTTCCAATTACAATGTGACCTTGGTTCCATGGCACAGACAATTGAAAGATAAAAGCAGGCAGCATTAAGTTTTAATTGCTTCTGAAGTGGCAGAGACACAAAAAGTGATGGTGAGTCAGAATTTAGTCATGACAAATTAAAGCAATAATCACAAAAGGCAGTATGTTACAGTGGTTTACTACAGTTGAGGGGTGTTGTCATGTGAAACATGATAAAACCATGTTTAAATTACTGTAACAACTTTTGGTGGCTCATTGATGTTATAAAATGGTGACATATGACAATAAAACATTTAGATCTATAATGTTCTTCTTGCATCAAGCTGTGTGGTTTGTTAATAGCAAGCTACACTTTAAAAATGAGGCTGCCAGAAAGGGTCTTTCTGGCACATAGTGACGACACATAGTGACTTCTCAAATGGTCGTCTGCAACACACAATTAAAGGATCATTTTTATGAATAAATTGTATTCAGAACCTTTGAAGGACCTTCATATAAAGTGAGGCTCTTGAAGAGTGTAAAGAATCCTTATATCACTCCTCATTCTTCACTTTTAATAGTTCTTCACACCCACATGTCAGTAATAGTCTCCATTTTTAGCGTCTAGTTGCAAGGTGACTTAACCTTCAAAGTCTGTTCTATAAACAGCACAGTGGTTTTGGAGATCTGGCGAAATCTCAGTTTCATAATGAGAGCTTGAACTCTTCTCCTTCATAATTTCTGCTTCAGCCAAGTAGCTGTGGTGCGTGGGCAGGTGGTGGCTGTGGATGGGGGACCTCTGGTAGGAGTCAACATTACCTTCCTTCAGCACCCGGAGTACGGCTTCACCATCAGCCGGCAGGACGGCAGGTATGGGTCAGACGCACGCTCCTTTTTTTATATATAATTGCCTTCCTCACTCGGATTCTTCTATAAAAGAGCTCATTATTCTCTTGCACTGAGGGATGTTTAAAAACTGTAGTCTCAGCAGAACAGGGATTTCACCTTTCTCTCTCTTGGCATTCTCATACAGTTTTGACCTGGTGGCAGTGGGAGCTATCTCAGTGACCCTGGTGTTCCAGAGACCACCCTTTCTAACCCAGAGACGCAGTGTCTGGCTGCCCTGGAACAATTTCCTGGTGCTGGACAAAGTCACCATGTCCCGAGTGGAAGTTACACCACAAACCTGCGATGTGAAAAATTTCCTCAGTCCCCATCCTATCGTGCTGCCTTCTCCCCTCACCAGATACACTGGAGAGTGTGTGCTCCGGGGACCCGTCATCCCGGAAATACAGGTATGCAAACTAAATTCCAAAGGTGATTCGAACATTAAACGAAAAAGAAATACATTTGTAAGGTGAGGAACACTTGAAACCTCCAGGACGACATGAATTGCAGTCATTTTACGGTAAATTACAATACAAGAACATTTTCCTGTATCACAGTATGTTTTTGTGGTTTTCTATACTTTCTGGGATCTGATGTTTAATCTTTATGGTGTTATTTACACTAAGTTCTTGTGTGAAGAATCTGTTCTAGAATTATCTGCAGACTCTACAGAAGCAACATGGGGGGGAAACTAAGGCACTGTTTCAAATAGTAGAAAAAAGACATTAATCATGAAGTAAATTAGTATGGTGTTGATGGTCTATATATAGAAGCTGAAAAAGTAGTAGGTTGGTGTTGTGAATAAAACAGTAACTGCAGTATCTATAGAATTTTGCACCTGCGAGTTAGACCAGGATTGTTCTGCGTAGCATTCTGGGGCAGCAGGTGGCCTGGTTGTTACAGAGGTCATGGGTTCAAATCCCAAGATTGCCAGTGGCACCACTGAGGTACCCTTGAGCAAAGTACCGTCCCCACACAGTGCTTGGTGAATGGGTTAAATACAGAGAAAGAATTTTATATTGTTCTCTCTGTGTGCTGTGGTGTGTTCACATGTGACTATAAGGGCCACTTTACTTTTATTCCCAGATTTAAGTGCAGTGGTTATAATGCCACGCTTCACTGATTAAACATGAGCTTTGAGTCCAGTGGAGTACCTGGAACAGAACTGACCTTCACTGCAATCACTGTCATTACTTTAGTTAACTAAATTGCCAGTAACTTTTTAGAAAGTATGAAGCATCTAATTTGGCAGAGATAAGCTGAAACTAACCGTTTGGAATCATGACAGCCAATGTTCTGTCCAAAGGTTTTTCCATGGAACAACAGTTATTATTAGCCAACATGACAGCTAACTAGCTTGTTAGCTGATTTTTATCCAATCCCACTTTGTAAGCAAGCTCCATATGTGCTGTGCTTAATAATCACCTATCCAATATAGAATATACTATGAATATAACAAATATTATGCACAACACATAGACATGTTATTTTCTTCAGTAATTCTGTTCTATTTAAAACGTACTGAGTACTGAACAAAAGCAAAGCAAACCATTTTTAAGGTGGAGATGTTTTGGCTCATGCCATCCTCAAAGCCATGTTGTTTTCTCTGGCATTGCTTCTACAGAGCTAACCAGCTGTCACAGTGTTTGTAGTTTGCTAGATAAAAGGTTAAGCTAAGGCTCCTGCTAGGCCTGTGTTCTGTGGATGTGTAACATGACTGACAGCCAAGCACATACACCTCTTGTGATATGATTGCCAACATGTTGAAGGTCCACTTCATTTGTTTCTTTTTTCAAAGCTTGGGGCAGCTGCAGACAAAGTTGTTTTATTTTTTGCGTCTATATTTTATTGACTGCTGCCAAAAAAAAATGTTCTGACAAAAAAATGCATGTCTTCACCTGGTTTTAAATAATGGCAGTAATTCAGTCATTCAAAGGGGCCTTGGAGTTTTTTGGGAGGGAGTGGTGGGTTTCTTAAAAATCGTATGCTATTTCAATCCCGAGTGCAGTTTGAAGTCTTGCCCCCATAGTGTATAAAGAAAAAACAGTAATGCAGCAAATACAGATTTGAATGGGGTAATTCTAGTATAGAGTAACAGGCCAGTAATGTTGGTTTCCATGAAATTTTATAAGTTTATAGTATAGTTGTTTAATATTCAGTGGTCTATACACGGCCAAGGCAATAGAGTCTGCCGGTTCATTTGGGGAAGGTGAGCGAATAAAGTCCTCTGGAGAACGAAGTTATTACAGATATCTGGCAAGGTGATATTTCCACTTCCTTTGCGTTCCAATCCAGTAAGAACCAATCAGACTATCTCTTTAATTCCACTGTGAAATTGTACCACATACAGATGTCACCGAGGAATCCAGCAGGCTGGGAATTAACAAGGTTTAGCGCTGATTAACCTCCTATATGAGGTCACTTTGATCACGCAAAAAAAAGAATGTAATGGATATGGTGATTTCGTTTTTTTTTTTTTAAATGAGGACGTCATGTATACTGGGTTTACAGTGCTGAGCAATTTGAAGCAAGATGATTGTCCTCACTCTGCCTCAGATTAATTTCATGCTTTGGTACTAATTAGCAGGATAAGTGATAATGCAGGCAGAGTAGGGGAGAAAAAAAAGAGAAATCATGAGCTAGCGTCACCTCAATTCCCCAGATCTGTTTTAGCTTTCAAAATCCACGTGTCTGGGGCTGCGATCATAGTGGCAGAATGGGCTAAATCTCCTGCGTTTTTTGTAATCCACGCCATTGGCAGTAGATAATGCCATCCCCTGCCAAAGTTGAGCAGTCAAAATAACAATTAGGATCGTAAGGGGATGGCGTTCAGCCACTCGTTACCTTTGGAGCGTGCAGGCTCATGACTAGACCATCCAGCATGCGGTGACGAGGCTGAGCTCATCTGGTCATTTGAAGCTTCCAACACCTTGATCTCCTGCTTTGCCTCTGGATTGCTATGAATGGACATTTTAATACCCCCTATCTATTAATATGTATAAACACAGTATATGAATATGACAAATATGGCATTTTTATGAAAATGTTAGTGCTGAATGTGTAACATACTGGGAAAAACAAACATATAACATATCATATAAAATATTCCATATATTTTTAGGTATAGCATATCATGCAAAATATGTTTCTTAGGTAAAATAGGTTCGATTCATGTGTGTTACATTGTGGAAAAGTGAGGTGTGTTTATTTTCACATAGAAAATCAATAAAACATGTAATTTGAGCAGGGGCATATAGCTTTGGCATAAAATTCTGTATTATTATATTTTCAGGTGGAAGGCAAACCAGTTATATTAGAGGCTCTTATTGCGTGTTTTGTTTGGGTTTCTGGCAGTGCATGGAATTAGAGAGTGGATAGCCTAACATGAAACAGGAAAATATCATTGTGTAATCCATTTATTTCACCAAAGTAACTGTATTCTAATCATCACCTATTTAAACAGTAACTGTAACGGAACACAGTTACTCATAATTTGTACATATATTCTGTTACTCACCAACACTGGATGTGGAAGATTAAGATTAGGTTGAAAACCACTGGTGTTTTCCTTTATGAGTGCTAACTGAACAGTAAATCTGGACTTAAGGGACTGAAGATACCAAGAAGAGTTTGGATTTTTTTGTATATTTTAATGATCATCCGCATCCCTACAGGCTGTTCAGGAGGAGATCCTCATTCCGGGCAGTTTTGTGAAGCTCAGCTACCTCAGCACACGCACGGCTGGGTACCAGTCACTGCTGCGCATCATCCTCACTCACGCCTCCATACCACCAGGCCTCAGCAAGGTGCACGTCTCTGCTGTTATAGAAGGCAGGCAGTACCAGAAGTGGTACCCGGCTGCCCCGGGACTGGTCTATGTTCTAGCCTGGAATAAGACCGACATCTATGGCCAGGAGGTTTGGGGATTAACGGAGGCTGCTGGTAAGTGAACAACAGCACTTTTTTGTTTTTTAGGAAACTCTGCAAGCCACTGTTTCATTAGTATAGAGATGCAGTATATATGGATGCAACTGGGTTGTTCTTGCTCCTAGACATTGTCACTTCACAATAACAGTGCTTACTGTTTACTGGGGCAGCTATAGCAGCCCAGAGCTTGCTTACTGGAAAGTTGGAAATCCTATGACAGTGCTACATTGCCATACAGCTTTTCAATGCAACCTATTTCAGTACTGGTAGCCGTGCAGATTGCAAGGCTTTATGCTTGATTTAATGCAAATGGTATGACTGAAATAGCAGAACTAATTAGAAATGGTGTCTGCATACTTTCAGCAACATTATTGCTGTTGTAAAAACTTTAAGCCTTTCAAAATCTAAAATTATGTTTTTCGTTGTACTATTTTAAAGTAATTAAAAAGTGACACATATATTTTTTTTAATGACACATAGTCTATTTTTTGTTACCAGGTTGCATCAGGTATAAAACTTACCGCACATCCAAAATTTGCAAAACCATGTAGAGACCTAAATCTGATCTTTTTAAATCAGATCTGAAGCACTTATATACGCGTAAATGCTGCAGAGGCATTAAAGCATCAGGGCTTTTTTCCACCTTGTCCCTTGAGATGTGATCAGAGCTAATGATCTCTGTGGTGAAGATCTGCACTGCTAGTTCTTTCATTTGTTGTTGTCACAGATCTTTCAAGTGACATTCCTGAGTAGGATGTGCACATGTGGGTGGTTCCAGGGTGTAAACTGAGGCAGATATGACAGAAAAATTGGGTCTGAGAAAAAAACAATTCAGCAATGAGGGTTGTAATGCCAACATAGCCATAATACCCTGTGTTCACATTTAATATTTGCTCAGTTTTTAGTGTACGCTTTCTGCTTTTTTCTAAAGAATTATTTTATTTTTGTTTCACAAAACTGGCTAAACAAAATAGAATGAGCAAACTTTCATCAAATTTCATCAAATCCCAACCCAAATGTGGTATGCATTGAAAGTTTAGAGTCACTACTTTCAACAGAATTTCTCCTCCTGTTTCTAGGTAACTGAGTAATGGTATTGATCCAATATAGGCCAAAATCACTGGACAGGATATCGGAAAAGTCTTGACTTGAGCAACATGCTGTAAAGAGAGATACACAGATACACAGATGAAGACATGGGGAGCACAGATTAGCAGCAAGTCTGTCTCAATTGGATCAATACTCCCTACACTCCCTAACAGTGCACTATAAAGGAATTAAAACACAGGCTTCTGCATCCAAGCAATGTATAATATGTCTAACAAATAGGCATTGGCAATGTTTGCAGAATTCTGTTATAGACATAATGCACTATATGGTTGCAGAAATTCGAATTGTATAACCTAAGTTATATAGACAAAAACTTAATGCTTCAGCAACAAATACATTTTGGCAACACAGTATAATGCACAAGGGTCTATAAATGCACTGTTGTATCAGTTCGGTGTGGAAGAACTTGATGGGTCTGCACAGAGCCCTGACCTCAACCCCATCCAACACCTTTGGGATGAAGGTCCAACAGCAGTGCCTGACCTCATAAGTGCTCCACAGAATGAATGAGCGCAAACTCCCCCAGAAATCTTGTGGAAAGCCTTCAGAGCAGAGTGGAAGCTGTTCTGGCTGCAAAGGGGACCAACTCCATATTAAAGTCTATGCATTTCATTAAAGTCAATGTCATTGAAGTCCTTGTTGGTGTAATGGTCAGGGGTCCCAATACTTTCGTCCATATTGTGTGCATAGCGCACTATAGAGGCAGCAAGGAACCATTTCAAAGATAAATGTATTATAAACAGCTTAGTTGTTTAAAAGAGGGGAAAAGATAATATCGGACTGGCATTGTTAATAGATAGGTTATGGTGTTTGTTACCAAACATGAAAAGGTGGTACTACCCACCCTTACTTGTTTCAGTGAGATGCCTGCAAGAAATAATGTGAAAACAATGCGGTGTGCTTTTGTAATGGCTGGGTTAACTGCTGCTCTTTGGGGAGCTTTATGGTGCTTTCATAATATGATGTGCTTTTTTATTTTTTTTTTGCTGAAGAAATGTCCCTCGCTAATGAAGATGCTTTGTTTTGTCGTTGAGCTGTAAGAAGGCATCTACTGCACATGACATAAATGTTGGAACTCACTAATTATGCTGTTATTGGTTAGAGCAGGCAGTGTTACAGTTATAGCGCTTTTAAAATCACTGTGGTCTTCCGTATTGTGTCATACTAGCAGGGTTTAGCTCTCAGATCAAACAGAAGCAGCATTAAGCTAATGAAGCTTATCTGCACACTTATCTGGGTTATTTGGGGACTGCAAAGAGAAACATCTCATTTGTTCTGTAGGGGCTGTGCATTTTAGCCTGGCCTGAAGCGCGAGTGAAAACTTGATGTCACAGCCATGAGTGGTGCCTCGTAGCCAGCTGTTTCTTCTTAGACCCTCTAGCGCACGCCATAATGAGCTGGGTGCAAGTGTCTCATTTTCGCTCGTGTTTTAAGAAGCCTCTCTCCTGATTGCGGCATGAGGTCGCGTTAGCGCAGCCAGGAGAGCGCCTTGATTAGCACGGCTCAGCTCATCACAGTTCTTTTATGTTTGTTCCTGAAGAATGAATTTGATATGCTGCCCTATAGCATGTAATTAACCCATCTTCTTTTGCCTCCAAATTGATATTTGGGTGGAGTATACGCGGCGTCACTCAGCCAAGTGGCCTGAGCTGAACGCAGCAGCACCTCATACTTCAATTAGTCTGAAGCCCTTCAAGGGGTTTTTCTGCCGTGTTCATAGAAATCCAATATAATCCCACAGCCAAAGTTCAAGAGGGCCTCTCTCTGCTTGTCACTTACTTTCTTTGCTTTTGCGTGCTCTCTCTTTCTGTGTCTGTCTCTCTTTAATTCCTTTCTCTCTGGCTTCCTGTCATTCTCCCGCTCTCATTTGTCTTTTACTCTCCATCCCTCTCATTTTCTGTCAGTCTCTCTCTCTCCCTTTCCTCCCCTCTCTCTCTCTCTCCCTCTTTTTCTCCCTTTCCTCTCTCTCTCTCTCTCTCTCTCTCCCTCGTTTTCTCCCTTTCCTCTCTTTCTCTCTGTCTCTCTCTCTCTCTCTCTCTCTCGCTCTCTCTCTCTCTCCATTCAGCCCCTCAGGCTTTCTCCCTTTTTTTAAATTCTCCAGAGTAGGCATGCAGCCTGATAGTCATCATAGTCCTAACAGATACAAGCCTGGTTTCAGAAACGCCTACTTTTTTCATTCCCCCTTCATTTTCAGCTACAGTCATATGTACAATTTTAATGTACAGATACCAATTATTTGTTGTATTAAAAATATTGGGGGAAAAAGTCGAACATAAAATGCGGCCTTTGCAAAAGTTATGACATATTTTATGGTGTTTTATTTGCATGTTTTATTTAACATCAGCCTATTGCATGCAGCCGCAGATCAGTTCATCTCTTTTGCCCATTATGGTGTAATTTCGACTCCCCCATCGCCGTTATTCAGCAAGTGCTATTTATTTTGTTTATATCCTCTGATCTGTGGGTTTGTGCTCTGATTATTTTGTTATGATGTTGATGAATCAGGCCATATGAGCGCTGTTACAGTCTGGCTACCTCTCCACTAGACTGCTATTTATTACAATTACACCCATGATCAAATCATTTAGCATGCATTATATCACCTTCCGGGATAAGAAGGCCTTTGCAAAATGACCTGTGGTGAACTGAAGAATAGCAAGTAGAGGCACCATGGTGGTGGTGAAATTTGGTCCACAGTTTTGCGACTCCTGCAGAAGCGAAATTTTACTATCGCATTGCTGCTCCATTAATCACGACAGTCGTCACAATGCTGTTAATAATGGGTACGTTGAGCAGGCATGGAGGTTGGGAGCCAAAATATCAGCCATGAGGCTCTGGGTGGGTTCATTGATTAAGATGCATGACGTTTGGATGTGTTACAGAGATTTTATTCTGCCAGCACCACCATCTGACATGGCCTTGTATGTGCGTTTGTGTCTGTGTGTGCATGTGTGCGTGCGTGTGTGTGTGTGTGTGTGTGCGCGACTGCGTGCAGTGTCTGTGGGATATGAGTATGAATCCTGCCCAGACTTCATTCTGTGGGAGAGACGGAGCGCTCTAATCCAGGGCTTTGAGATGATGGGCTCCAACTTGGGTGGATGGACCTTGGACAAACACCACATACTAAATGTGCAAAGTGGTAAGAGATGGAGAATATAAAACGCACGTTATCACCATCCAAGCTGAGCAGTCACTGTCGGTTTAGGCTTATTTGACTAACCATTGTCAATATGGAGAGTAAATGTTAACCCTAACAGCCCTACTGTTAATGACTGTATTGTCGTCCTATACAGTAAGTTGCAAACTGTGCTAGTACATGTGATTTGAAAAATGATCATGTGTATTCCAATCTGTATGTATATAATGTAATTATATAAAAGTATGCTGACATAGTCATTAAAACAGTACAAATGCAACTGAAGTAAATGCAGAGAAAATCATACGTATCTTTGCTATAATTTCTAAGCAAAATGAAATGAATGAAAAAGAAGATGAAATCAAATAAATACAGAAGAAACAAGCACCATAGTTTAACACTACCTATAGATGCCAATAAAAAGGCAAATATTCAAAAGTAAAATGTACTTAACTATCTTAGGTTCAAATTACTGTAGATGAATTTGCATGTAGAATACTGTACAATCTAGAACCTGGAATTCATATTGTAAGAAAGAAAGAGTCCAGGCTGAGACTAATTTGGCAATTGCTTGAAAATTCTTCATCCTCACACTTACAGACAGTGATTTAGCAAAATCCCACCTGGAGCAACCCGTGGTAAAGTGCCTTGGTCAAGGGCCACCACTTCATAAGTCAAGCAAAGTTCTCTGACCACTGGGTCAGCACAACACATTTTGAATAAGACTGTAAATTCAAGAGTATGGCATGCATTACATTAACATGCGGTTGACCAATTAAAAATGACCATGAAACAGATGTTGTACTGCTAAAACAGCTCCTCTCATTGCCTAGAAAGCATATGGTGGAGGAGAAAGCAGATATCTCGCTCCGTCGAAACATCACGCTTGATCATAATATGTAACTAGATGTATTTCTGCAAGTAAAAGCGAAATGTGATTGTGTGGTTGCTATAAAACCAGTGTTTGGAGACGCTCAAATATTGGTTTTACAGGCGAAAACATTTTGTCACGTTACAGATGCCGACACGTATTTTGAATGCGACTCGACCATCCGCTCTCTTTCCCCATACATTACAAAACCAACTCGACCACAAATTCTTTTTCTAAGCGATCAATACTCGGCCCCAGATCAACCGATCACTGCGCTGAAAATTAACAGACCTTTTGATGTTGGAACCAGGCCGATATTTCAAAAACTGTAGGCGGAGAACTATTCCAGCTATTTAAAAAAATGGAAAGAAAAATAACAATAAAACTTAAGAAGAACAATATAACACACCAAAAGGTGAGTTAAATCTGGATAAGGCAATTGATAATGTTATTACTGATTACTTGGTTACTAGGTAAAAAGTGCATAATTACTGTTAAAGGCACAACAAAGCAACAAAAATGATGATAATTATAAGAACATCAACAACAATAGGTAAAGTCACTTTAGACAGCAAAAAGTTTATCAGCCACACAAAAATGATTGCTCATGGCCGATGTGCGTTCTTTTCTACCTAAGCTCTGTCTGCCGCATCTGTAGTAAAAGTCATTTGCAGTGGGTGATGACTTATTTCCATGTTCTCAGAGAAAATAAAAGCAGAGAACATGCTGATTCTAAACATGCTAATAATACAAGCCAATGTACCTTACCTGCTGCCATTTAACATCAATCATAAATTGCTTTTGTTCTGCTTTAGAAAGAACAGGGAATGTACTGTTCCTGGTACTGGTTTACTACAGATAGCAGAGAGATTAGACCAAACGATGCTGGAGGATTCTTATGACTTTATACATGAAAGGCTTGTGCTTGAAGGGTTGCTCAAGTGAAGGATTCTAAAAGAAGTTACCGAACCATGCCTTCTCCACTTTTTTGCGTACAGGTATCTTGCACAAAGGAAACGGAGAGAATATCTTTATCTCTCAGCAGCCTCCGGTCATCAACACAGTGATGGGAAATGGCTACTACCGGACTATTCCCTGCCCAGGCTGCAGCGGGCCGGCCCTGGAGGGCAAGCTTTTTGCCCCCGTGGCCCTGGCCTGCGGATCTGACGGTAGCATCTACGTGGGCGACTTCAACTTTGTGCGCAGGATCCTTCCTAGTGGCTATACCTACAACATCCTGGAGCTTAAGTAAAACCCATTTTTATTTCTCTCCTACTTTATTCTTTAGATCTACAGATGTCTTAGTTGTTTGCGACTAATGAGCTGAAACTCGTTAGACTGTCGGCAAAGCTAAGATGTTTATATAGCAGGAAGCATATGTATTGGAATAATGAGGATTTCTTACTGATAACGAGTGGTTCTTATATAAGTGGGTTCTTATTATAACGAGTGGTCTATAAGAAGTCTGACACAAAGCATATAAAATGTAACGTAATAATTAGCATGAGGATAATACATGAATCCCAGAAAAAAGCAAAGGGATAACTAACAGAGATGTGTGAAGCTCAAACATTACATTTACATTTTCAAATTATGTTTTAAAAAAAAAGATTTAGCCCATTCCGACCTACAAGGGAGCGTTTAATGTCAGTTGTCATGTTACGTCATGTTCCGTAGCACAACTGAAGAATTTGATTGAAGATATATTCTGCAAAAATGCATTGAGCTTGAATATTTTTTTGATTCAGCAAGTGCCCGCATGGACTTTTACTGTGAATCATTTTTCTGAAGGAATGACTTGTTTTGAAATCTCACTCTCAAGACTATTTTGACTATTTTGGTAATATTTGAACTAGATTGGACATTGGTATTTAGTCTACTGTACATTTATCGCATGGTTGGGACCCACAAAGACAGAATTATTCTTATTTTGTTCCTTTGAGCAAAGCGAAGCAGAGACAAAGCTAAAAGCACAAACTTGAGATGGCATTATGCCCAAAGGTATAAAGATGATTCACCAGAAACACAATATAAACTCAAGCTGAAGTCGCTGCAGTGATGTCCGGAAATCTTCTTTGCTATAAACCAGTAAATCAGCCTCATTCTAAAAATGCTATGATGCATTTGAATGGACTTTGTATATTGTTGACTTTATGAGAATATGTTCTGAAGATAAACTTTGTCCTCTTCTCTCTCCTCATAATGCCTAACCACCAGGAACCGGGACACAAGACACAGGTAGATATCATCACCACTCTCAACTTTCCCCCAGCTGATACACAGCCAGACAACAAGCCACTGCTATTATACAGAATAACCACAGGCAGTGTCACTGAGAATTATTGGCAGCAGTACATGAGTAAGGCCTGATTCACAGCAGTGCTAGCATGGTTTATTTTCCTTTCTCAATATTTTCCCGAGCGAAGTTGTACAATTTTGAAACATTTGGACAAAGCAAAAAGAGATTCCTTTATTAATTCTGTTAATACTCAGTGTTACTGTGTAATAATTCAATTGAACATCTGTGGTTAACTGTTCAGTTATTAATGTTTTCATATGTGTCAGTGTGTAATATCAGGATCATCTGTGGTCTTTGTGGTTATTTAAATGAAGGTAATATATATATATGTAACATACACAGGGTTTAAGAGGATTAGGATATATGTTGCTCATATATATGGATGTATGTTTGTGGGTAATAATTATTTGCCCAATTTGTAAGTCAGTTTGCTGACAAATGAACAAATGAACAGTCTCTAATTTATGGGGCAATTTCATTTTTATGGAGAGAGACAGAATATCAATCAAAAATCAAGAAACATGCTACATAAAAGTTATAAATTGATTTGCATGTCATTGAGTTTAAATAAGTATTTGATTCCCTACAACCCAGCCAGACTTCTGGCTCCCACAGACTGGCTGTGTGTCTATGATGCACACAGATTACAATCAATCTATCAATTACAGAGACTCCTGATCTTAACTCATTATGTGTATAAAGCACACCTGTCCACAGAATCAGTTTCCATTCCAACCTCTTCACTACTATGGGCAAGACCAAAGAGCTGTCAAAGGGACATGATTGTAGACCTGCAGGAGGCTGGAATGGGTTACAAGACTATCAGCCAGAAGCTTGGTGAGAAGGTGACAACAGTTGGTGTGATTATACAGAAATGGAAGAAATATAAAATGACCATCAACTGCCCTCAGTCTGGAGTGCCCTGCAGTATCTTGCCTCATGGAGTGAGGATGATCATGAGAAAGGTGAGGGATCAGCCCAGAACAACACAGGAGGAGTTTGTTAATGATGCACACAGATTACAATAGATTGATTGTAATCTGTGTGCAACATGGGCACACAGCCAGTCTGTTGGAGCCAGAAATTGCAGGGTTGTAGGAGATAAAATACTTATTTCACTCAGTGAAAAGCAGTGTATAACTTTTATGTAACATGTTTTTTCTTGATTGTTGGTGGATATTCTGTTTCTCTCCATAAAAATGATACTACCTCATAAATTAGAGACTGTTCATTTGTTTGTAAGTCAGCAAACTTACAAATTCAGCAGGGGATCAACTAATTATTTCCCCCCCACTGTGTATGCACAGTTTAATGCAGTCTGACGAAACTCATACACATGCATCTCTGGAAATATGTAATACCCTGCAAAGGCCATGATACTTTAGCCTCTTTGCAACACACACAACTTCACTGAAATGTCTGAACAAATCCTGACAGTCTCCCAAGGTTTCGCTCATCTGATCTCAACAGGGCTGCAATGAATTTTGGGAAGTTGTATGACCTGATAGCATCTGACAGGTCACGGAAAGACTGTTACAAATGCAAAACTAGTGAAACTTTGTTGTCTAGAAATGTAGCTGCTCTACCACAACCCTTATAGATAGCTACGTTTTTACATAATGACTGAAAAATTTTTTTATTATGTATAAAACAAATATATAAGGATTTGTCAAAATATTGTTATAAGTAAAAGTGATGATAATGGATGCTCAAAGAAAGTAAACCCTGTGCTAAAGTTACCTGAACTACTGGTTGAGCAGGAAGTGTGTAGCATTGTTGTTTTTCCTTTTTCCATGCTGGTATTAAAATATGTTTGCATGCTCAGTTCAATTCAAACCAGTTAGGTTCTTTGGTGAAATGAGCTTGGCATGTTTTTTGGGCACTTTAAAAGTTTATATCATTAACAGTAATGGGGAATGCGATGAGGCTTGACATACTTTCATTCCAAAGTATGAGAAAGAGTCCTCAAACAGTTGATAAGGTGAGCACCTTCTTTAGAAAACATACAGCCCCATCAGTGTTTTGCGGTGACATTGGACATCCCTGATGCAAAACCAGGTGAAAACAGAAACCAAAAAGTACAAAATTTGAGATAAGAATAACCTGAGTGTGTAAGTCGATATTTAGTGTTTGGAACCCGACTCTTTCTATCAAGCCACAAAATTTGTTGAAGCACATTGTGAAGAAAAACAAAGGTTTAGTATATGCATCCACTCTTCAGAACTAACATATTGCTTTTCAAACAGCTGCTGGAGCTAAAATAGCAGAAGTGCTTGAGAAATTAGTTTAAATAATGGTATGTCAAGAAAAATGCCCAGTGTAAAGTTAACAATAAGGGACTAGGAAGGACTTGGAACACTAACACAAAAATCCAGCAGTGCTACTATGTGTGATATCCACTACACATATACACCCACCCAAATACCTCACTGGAGGTCCTGTGGAGGTCCTGACCACTGATTACTGGCATAAATGGGGTCAACAAGTGATTCAGAAAAACAGATGGACTAAAGTCTTTAACTATAAAATGTATATATGTACATATGTGCATATTGTAATGTCTCGGCCAGCGGCTGGAAGAGGCTGCTGTTTAGTTTTGTTATAGAGACTTTTATTTTGAAATGGGTGTATGTTTGTTTCTGGAGTCACTCTGTCAGCTGTCCTGTGTTTCAGTTAGATTATTGTGTTAAGTGATTGGTTTGTGTCCTCCTCTGTTAAGTACTTAAAGGTCCCATGACATGCTGATTTGTTGTGCTTTTAAATAGGTCCTAGTGGTCCCCTAATACTGTATCTGAAGTCTCTTTCCGAAATTCAGCCTTGGTGCAGAATTACAGCCACTTCGAACCAGTCTTACTATGAAACTTCTCAGGACATGCTGTTTCTGAAGGGCGAGGTCAGCTAGCGCGACACTACCATGTGCTAATGTTTACATTGTATAGCAATGGCTACTGCGGTCATGTAGCTGATAATAGGCAGTTGTATTCGTCTGTAGTGAGATTTTGGGAAATTTTCTTGGTAGCCAAGCAGTTAAGATCAGTGCTAGTGATGGTGAAGGAAGCCTTGTGAGGCAACGAACCACTTGAGCCAATCATTTCTCGAAGCTTCAAGTGCACACGACACCACCTACTGGGCAGATGTATAATTACCAAAAATGTTTGACCAAACAATTGCTCTACATAAGCTATCACATCTGTGTATAATAAAATACTGTTTTGAGTGTATTCTGTGTGAAGTTTTCACAAAATGGGAAAATCATATGATATGGCAAGTTGTGTATGTGCAGAACAGGGGAGATCTATTAATTTTTATTAAGAAATAACAGTTTCTCAACAGTTTTTGGTTTTAAGCAATTTTTTACACAACCTCTCTGGCCTTTGAAAACACCCTTTCACATGGCACAGAAGATTCCAGCGTGCACAAAAACGCAAGAGCAAGATTATACAAATGTCCTGAATTCAACATTATCCACAATACTGAGAGGCTGCGTATTCTCCACTATCATGGAGACAAGGGCTTCATCCAGCTCTTCTTGTTGGCTGGCTCCATCCTCTTACCTATCCTCTCGTAAATCTTCAAACGTTCTCTCGCTCTCTCTCTCTCTAAACTCTCCAAAGTATCTCCAAACTATATGAACGCTATCTAAACTCTAGTATCCAAACTATCAAAA
>JBBPCY010000032.1:20058066-20070347 GCA_037974405.1 Brachyalestes nurse | reverse complement strand
ATAGATAGACAGACAGACAGACAGACAGACAGACAGACAGACAGACAGACAGACAGACAGATAGATAGATAGATAGACAGATAGATAGATATAGATAGATATAGATAGACAGATAGACAGATGGATAGATATATAGATAGATAGATAGACAGACAGACAGACAGACACATAGATAGATAGACAGGATAGACAGACAGACAAACAAATAGGTAGACAGAATGTCCAGACAATGGATAGATAGGTGATTGGATGGATGAGTATACAGATGATGAGTAGTTAGACAGACAGACAGACAGACAGATGAATGAATGCAGTAATGGACTGACAGATGTATGGACAGACAGACCAGTAGACAGACAAAGGGATGGATGAACAGATAGATGGAAAAGTAGATGGATGGATGCAAAATATTCATATTACTTAGTTTGTATGTAAGAGTAAAACACAGAGAAGAGAATAATGAATAGGCAGGTGTCTGTAATGATGTGGTTATGGGTTGTGGTTGTATTATGAATAGAAAGTGTGTATGAGATTTTCCTTTCGTGACTCTCATAATAGACCATCAGCCTGCTATTGATCAGTTTTACTGCTCCTGTGTGTCACTTACTTCTAAACCGTGATTGGAATGATTTGACCTGAGAATGTTGTGTTTGTTGGGCTGGTCTGATGGTGTTTACTGTGCTGTGTGCAGGTGATCACTCTGGAGGGCTGGGTGGAGATCATGTACTACGTGATGGACGCACATTCTTTTTACAACTTCATCTACTTCATCTTCCTCATCATCGTAAGTCTCTATCTCTCTCTCTTTCTCTGCACAGCAAAATCCCCAGAGTCAAATTAGCCTACAGTGTCTAATTAACCTGCTGTGCTCGTTTGGACCGGGGTCTTCCGTGAGCAGCTATAATGAAAGTGAAACAGTTGCTTTGCCTCGTAGTGGGAACTTTACCTACGGCACAGTAAAAAATAAAACTGGATTCATTTCCGTGAGAAAATGCGAAGTGTGATTGCATGGTTTGGAGGTAACCAAACATTGGTTTTAAGGGCTAAAAAGAAAAAAATGTACTCAAATTCACTGGCTCTTATCAAGCCAGTTAAAAGTGCACGTGGTTGGGTTCGTGGGCTGGGTTTATTTTTAATTAAACCACAACAAACAGTCTTTTTTTTATCACTGACTTCAGCTTTAGTGTCTTGAAGTCTGTTTATGAGTCTGTTGCGTGTTTAACTCCGCGTTTGTTTCTCCGTGTTTGTGTTTCTCTGCTTTTTGTCACTTTACGGCCGCCATATCACAGGCTCTCCGTCCGACAGACAACTTGTCCTCTCTCTCTCTCCTCATTCACTGCAGAGGCGAAAATAGATTTTTTTAAACAATCAATGCTCAGCCCCTGATCAACCCATCAAAAATCCAAATACATGCACCAGATAGTAACTGACATTTTGATGCCGGAATTTTGCTAAATTTTGACATGGGCACCACAAAAACAGGTGGAATAAAAATAATACTACGACTTCAGAAGAACAAAAGCGTGAGTAAAACTTCCTCTGGTCAGTGCTGCCTGTGTTTACAGTGAATGTAGTCCAAAGGCCAAATTTCTCCCTGGTATTTCCCAGATCTTTGTAGAGCAGTCTTGTAAGGCATGAAGAAAAAAATGTAAAAAATATTCCTCTTGGCCACTGTCCATCCCAGCATCCCAGCTTGAAGTGGTCAAAGAAACACACTCTGCTGTATCAGGGATCCACAAGTATAGTCTTGCTTGAATAACATTACACACAGTTTCTACCAGGACCAACATTTTCTCCGATTATGATGAACTGGTTCCCCTGCTAATAGGGGAAGATATACTGAAGGGTGGACTGTTTCATCGCTATGGTGAGGAAATTCACGGACAGAAAGATTCCACGGCCTGCCTGAGTGTGTGGATCTGGCCTTATCCAGACAGACACACCTGCCAGCTCTAATAAAGTCTTTAATAGCTCTCCAAACTACTGTTTATGTAAATGGAACAGAATATTGTGTTGGGTGTGGAATACAATGTTAAAATATTAGTTTTAGTCACAACACACTGACATTTTAAACATTATTTTTGTTTCTTATTTTAAATAGATGACAAATCATATATAAATAGACTTCTATTTTTTAGAAATATATAATTCCAGAGACCTTTTCTATGACTTTACTGACAACCTGATAATAGTTGATGATATCACATTATTTTAATATTATTGTTTTTATTATTAATATTGTTTTTGAGTTGCTCTTTTATAAAATCCCATTTTTGAATTCCTCATAGTTGTGGGGTCGCCTTGACTTCTTTTTGAATTAGTCACCGTACAGCGGAGGCAGCAGAACAGAAATCACATTTGAAAAAAAATGTTAAGCACTAAATGATGTTAGAATAAATGCAAATAAACATAAGCTGTAAAAAGTTGGTTCATTTTTTAAGCAAACTTTATGATATTTTCATTAAAATAATCCTGATTCATTCTCTTCATTTCGATACAGCTCCAGCATGCATGGATTTGCTCCTCAGCTGCACTTGATTTAATGAAATTAAATCAACAAAGCATGTAATTCGTCCAGGGTTCTACAAGCCGCCTGTTTAATTCAAGAGAGCTTGGAAAATGGCCATGTAAAAATGAATTTTTCAATTGTCAGTGGGCTTCTGGTGAAAAAAAGATCACAGAAATGTAGAAAAGGGGCTCATTAATTCAACATGTATGTGAGGTTATGTAAACCTTAGAGACTGTATGGTCCAGGAGACTCTTCTGATCCAGCACATTAGAGCCATGTGAACTTTACTCATGTTCGGGGTGAGATTGCTTGTGTTTACAATGAATGAAGTCCAAAGGTCAAATTTCTCCCTGGTATTTCCCAGATCTTTGTAGAGCAGTCTCATATGGCATGAAGAAAAAAATGTAAAAAAATATTCCTCTTGGCCACTGTCCATCCCAGTATGAGGCGAACACTACAAAACGCTGAGTGTTCCACACTTAAAATGAGTTCACTTCACTATGCCAAGTCAACGTGGCCATAACAAAGTTTCCATTCATCATATGCGATGGGTCTGGTTGTCAAAAACTGCACTCTAAGGACATTTACCATGCTGCCCTCTAGAGCCTCCAGTTATTGATGTAATTCACAGGGTTATGGGACACTCTGGCCATTTTGCTGAGACATCAGCCAAGCATTATGCACTTTTGAGACATCAACTCTCTGAACGTTGCAGAAAAATGTAGCCTAGAAAGAGTTGCACACTCTAAACCTTTCAGCATGTAGTGTTGGTTGCGCTGCCTGGCTAGCATTAAAGCATAGCACTACACTAGTGTGTTCTGGGACTTTTGGCAATAAACATTCTGAAGTTCCCACTGCTGCTGTAACAATGCAAGTTATTGGAAATTCAACATTACAGCTGAAAGGTCATCTTTATATATATACTTTTTATTTGATACTCGATCCATAGCTAAATCGCACTAAACTCAAGCTGTGTCTGAACTGCTGACACAGCGATTGACAGATGGATCGCTATGCAGGACACTCAAGAGCACAACACACACAACCAAGAAACGCAGACTCACTGTTTGATGCTGTTAAACAAATCTTTACATTTTACATAACTACTGAGTCACTTGACACATGTCAAAGTACCACCTGACCTGCCTTTATAAACTGCCTCTATGGAGAATTTATTGGCATCATTATTCATTCGTAACTACTTTGGCACTGTAACCATAGCAACCACAGCTTGTGCTGTCTCACAACATACTGTGACCTAAAATGGTGTCATTTGTCATGATAACATTATCATGTTATTAACATAACGTTAGTTATATTCTGTCCATAGACCACCTATAGTTGGATTTTTCCAAGGATGGATGGATGGATGCTGCCGTTGATTGATAGAAGAATACGGTCAGAAAAAACTGTACCTTTCAGGGTACCCTGCCCCTTTTCTACTGAAAGTTTACCTCTATGTTGCAAAAAAAGTTGTTGTTTAAAACTAAGAAGAATTAAAACAAACTTGTCGTTACATAGATGGACCATCTTGCACCTTTGAGGGTGCTTTTCTGATAGTTTGGGCATAGAGCTGTAGTGTGTCACCAGAACTGCATTAAAAGAATTTCTATCTCTGTCTGTCTCAGTGAGGAGCTGAGATCGGCCCGCACCTTCAGTAGCTCATCTTCGCTGAGAACACAAATTGGTCTTTAGAAAAAGAGCAAGTGTGTTGTACTATGTCTGCGGTCTGAATACAATGCTGCACGCTGTGTGTGTGTGTGTGTTTGTGAAAGGTCAGTCAGGTTGTGTAGGCTGCTGACTCCACCGTGGGCTTCACTGAAACCATTTAGTAATAGCAGGTCAAGCTATTATTGTGTGTGTGTGCGCGTGTGTGTATGTGCATGTGTGTGTATGTGTGTATGTGTGTGTGGTGTGTGTGTGTGTGTGTCACTGGGTAATAGCAGGACCTAATCCTGTGTAGGTCATTCATGTGAGCCATTACTATTTAATTGGAGAAAGATGTAGACCCCTGCAACCGTCACAGAAATCTCTATACTCCCTGCTAACTACACACACACACACACACACACACATACACACACACATACACACACACACCCTGGCATGCTGTCATGTGATCTGTCCCAGCATGCACAAGTACCCCATGTAGTCACTGCACAAATTATGAGCTCGTAAATATGAAACACTCATGAGACAAGATGATATTGCATTAATAACAATAAAGATAATAATAATAATAATAATAATAATAATAATAATAAGACTTTCTATAATTTTTTTGAAAGCAAGTATATTTCCAGAGTGATTCCCTGCGTAAAGAGTCCTGGCATTGAGTCGCCACTGTTTACCATCTAACAGACTCCCCATGGTTAGGCTGCTGGTTGGATTAACATCCAGTGACATACAGTACTGTGCAAGAATCTTAGGAACCTATGCAGATATTTAACGCCATTTTTCTCAGCGTGTGATAAACTGTCTTTGACCCAGCAAAGTTAACATTAGAATACATGCAAACACACAAGAAAGCAGTATCAGATTTGTTTTGTTTGTATAAAAGTAGTTGATAGTGTGTGAGCTGGTGAGGAGAACACAGGTTCGGTTCCAGATTCCTCCTCGGTTCCTCCAGCCGTTGTTTGGATTGTGAAACTCCATCAGCAGCTCCTGATTTAATTTAATGAAGGGCTGATTGAGTCAAACCAGGTTTCTGATGGAAACTACAGTAATACTGAACTTCCACAAGAACACACTGATATTCTGAACATAACATCACTGTTTACTGTAGAATGTATCCAGGACTTCCAGAAGCCCTAGGGTGAGGTGACCATGACATTGCTCTCACCATTTGGAAATCATATATGATTATATTGGTTTATATCGGTTTATAAATACCAGTGTAAATCTACATATACTGGTGGTTGACATGTTAGTCCAGCACCTGAAGGCCTAACCAATGGTGAAGCTTGCCTAGACATATCATTTACATGTGGTTCTTTAAAAATGTAACAAAAAAAACCTCAAACTTCTTCTTTATTGTTCAAATGTTAAATACCAATGACTACTGTCCTCTTATAGGTCCCCTATGTAGGTATACAGACTGTAGCCCATCTGTTACTGCATAATTTATCAACCCTCACTACCTTATTCATCACTGGCCAGATTTTTTTTACCACAAAACTGCTGTTGACCAGATATTGGAATCTTAGATCATTCTCAATACCAGTAGTGACAGTAGTGGGTGAGAGTGGTCCATTACCTAAAATGAGCTAGAGTGGCACCGTGAAGGGTCAGAGGGTGGACAGCACCCACTGTGCACCAGCAGATGTACTATAGCCCAGCTTTTCTCAAACTATGGGACGCGGACCAGTGCCGGTCCGTGAGAGGGTTCCTGCCAGTCCGCGGATCCTCGCTTCTGCACCAATCAAAATTCAATCAGATCAGCTCTGATCTCAGTGCTGCTGTCACTGCGTGCCCCGCCCCGCCCCCTCGACTTCACGGCCCGCCCCTTGTTTCAGCATTCTAGACTGTTCAGCATTCCCGCTCCAAACTTTTCACGGACACACGCGTTATGAGAGCTATCAATAAATCATGGCGTGTTCAAAACAAGTGAGTCCGGATTCTTTCTTTCGGAAGCGTCCATCAAACGATGCCTTTCCACTCCACGTTTCTGTGCGAGACCGCTTTTTATCAACTGACAGCCACGAAAACAAAGGACAGAAACAGGCTGAACTCAGAAAATTTGCTCCAAGCGGCTGTGTCAGTGTGCCCTCCTCCTTTCAACCAGTTTGTGGCGAGAAAGCAGGCACACACATCACATTAAAATGTTGATTTTAAATAATCCCTGTGACTAGACCTGTAATTTAATTTATATTAAAAAGTCAGCTTGCACGTTCAGCACCGTTTGGCAGTGTTCAGAACCCACCAGTTATGGTGGTTTCTTGATACAGTGGCCAGCGGATATATACTGCAGGGGTCTTTTGTTCATAGACAGGTGTACAAGTCTAGACTAGCTACTCTGTAGCTTCCATCATCTTCCTCGTGCCCTTGACCGCCAGAACCTTCACTTTAAGCCCTGCATGTTTGAACATCGCGAACAGTGTGTTTGCCAAAGAGCAGGACTTAATCATTCCATTAGTTTCCCAAATGCACACGAGCAAATATGTGATTTTCTTCCTGAAGGAAATCAAATTAGTCTTGGCTCTGGCTCTGTTTAATTAGTTTGTAATCTGTGTGTGTGTGTGTGTGTGTGTGTGTGTGTGTGTGTGTGTGTGTATGTGTGTTAAAGCTGAGTTTTATAGTAACGTTTTCGCTGCTCTCCTCAGCAGCCTCTTCACATCCAAAAAAACAACAGCCATCAAATCCCTCGTAATCAACACTGTTTGGGGGATTAAAATGTCTTATTTGGCTGCGGTCTGCGATGGCGTGCCGGCACGCATGTGTGCGTGTGTGTGCATGTGCGTGTGTAAGCGTCTGTATTTTTCTCCTCAGCACAATTTTATTTACTCCACGGTTGCCATGCTCTCTCTGTAACCAGGCAACCGCCCGACCAGGTGCAGTTACCTGTGGAGAGAGGCTATAGTGTAGTATCAGTGCACTCAGTCCTGCTGATTCCCTCCATTCACTTCACTGCAATTCAAACTGCACCCCCTCCCCTCCTTTTCTTCCTTCCCTCCATCGTCCAATTTACTGCACAGTTTACCGCTGCTTACATTGTTCAGTCTGTAGGAGTGTGATGGCGCGGCCCAGCCCTTAGAATTTATCCTAGAATGTCTTCTTTTCTTCGCTCAATTTCTTTTACAGTCCCTTAATAATTACCTAAAGAAATGAGTGACCCCAACTGACAGGTTCAATTTGACAGGTTCATGACCTGTTTAAGCTTAAATCATTTGAGATATCAACCCTAAATTCCATGGTAAACGAGAAAAACAGCTTTCCATTAATATGCCGTCCTCGTACTGTGTGTCAGTTCTCATTGTGAAACCCCAGGTCTGATCTACGCCACAGTCATCTGTATTCCTCGCCTATTAGATTAGTCCTTGCAGATGCTCAGTGTCCACTTTCTACATTAACTGTTGTCATTTCATAATTGTTGTCGTTGTTATAAATTTGCAGCCAATCAGATGACTTGCAATTAATCCAGCAGATCCAGTCAAAAGAGGAATTTAGCTTAAGAAGCCCTCCTACCCTTCTGTGGGTAGCTGATACAGTGGTAGCAAAATGAAACGCAACTAGCTTCACAATATTTGACATCAGACTTTAAAAATGTGAGATTGTCTTCAGGGTGTGGGTGGAAACCTGCAGCCAGAGGCACTTGAGACATGCCTGGAATGGAACATTGCTTACTGCTTAGGGTTGCCAGGTAGTTACTGAAACTGTGTAATTGCAGTAAATATTTATAGTAATGACATTTAATACTGTAGTCTGTGAATACACCTTTTTACAGAGTCAAAAATAACAATCAAACTATTAGTTAATAACAGTGTCAAGTCAAAACAAACTCCTCTAATAATATTCTTTATTCCAATAATCAATAAATTAATATTGATTATTCCAATAATACTCTCAATTAGGCTTCAATTGTTTTTTCAGTATTAAGTTGGTGTTAAACTAGAGCTCAAATTAGCATCGCTGTTTAGGTTGGTAGAGATTGCACTAGCTAGCATTAAGCGTTAAGCTAACTTAACCACTAGTTAAACAGAAACTTTTAAACATGGGGTTTAAAAATATGAGAAAATATTAACAGACATAACAAAGACACAAGCATGGTAGGTACTAAAGACACATCAGAAGGCAAAGAGAACATCTGTGCGGGAGAAGAGACAGGCGACAAGTGAACAGGATAACAAGGGGGCGGGGCTAAGGTGGGGCTAAGACAAAACACATGCTCACATGAAGTACATACACATAAACAAAGGCACATGGTGATGTAAACAATGACATAGACTAGAAAGCAGAAGGAAGACAGAACATTACTAAAAGCCAAAACATTGGAAAATATAGGGGACCGATACAGTAGCTCTTTTATCATTCAAATAGTGACAAACTAAACTGACAAACAAAATAGAATGCAGTTAAGATGTTGAGAAAAGTGCACAGTAAAGCGGATGATATTGTAGGTTCATGTATAATTACATTATTACTGGAATATTGTTTCATTCAATAGTATGAAAAGTATAATGTTTTCCAATTGTACATTTTTGACCCGGGATTCTGCATTAAACTGTGGGACAGAGTTGAAGTATGATGATACCTTAAAGTTTGCAAAATGGATCACCATCAAGAAAACAAAGCAAAAGTGCCTACAGACAGCACAGACTAATACCTGTGTATTGTTTTCCCTTCTCAGTTGTATTCTTCGTTATCTGTTCATTGATTTGGTTTTCATTTGTCCTCCTGGCTCCGCCCTGACTCTCACCTGGTCTCAGTGTCTTATCCCTACTACTGTAATCCTGCCCAGCTGTTCCAGATGTCTGTGGAAAACACCTAGCTTTGGAAAAAATAAGAGACCCTCAGAATCAGTTTCCTTCCATTCCAACCTCTTCACCACCATGGGCAAGACCAAAGAGCTGTCAAAGGACTTCAGGGACTAGACTGTAGACCTGCATGAGGCTGGAATGGGTTACAAGACCATCAGCAAGAAACTGGGTGAGAAGGTGACCACTGTTGGTGCGATTATTCGGAAATAGAAGAAATATAAAGTGACTATCAACTGCCCTCAGTCTGGAGCTCCATGCAGTATCTTGCCTCATGGGGTGAGGATGATCATGAGGAAGGTGAGGGATCAGCCCAGAACTACACAGGAGCTTGTTAATGATCTGTAGGCAGTTGGGACCACAGTCACTAAGAACACCATTGGTAACTCACTACATCATAATGGACTGAAATCTTACAGTGCCTGAAGGTCCCCCTGCTCAAGAAAGTGCAGCCAATCTTGAGTTTGCCAGTGAACATCTAAATGATTCAGAGAAGGCTTGGGAGAAAGTGCTGTGGTCAGATGAGACCAAAATTGAGCTCTTTGTTAGGAGGAAGAGAAATGCTGAGTATGACCTGAAGAACACCATCCCCACAGTGGTCCCAACTGCCTTCAGATCATTAACAAGCTCCTCCCCGTCTGGTTCTGGGCTGATCCCTCACCTTTCTCATGATCATCCTCACCCCATGAAGCAAGCTACTGCATGGAGCTCCAGACTGAGGGCAATTGATGGTCATTTTATATTTCTTCCATTTCCAAATAATCACACCGTCACCTCGCCCAACTTCTTGCTGATGGTCTTGTATCCCATTCCAGCCTCGTGCAGGTCTATAATCTTGTCCCTGACGTCCTTTGACAGCTCTTTGGTCTTGCCCATGGTGATGGAGAGGTTGGAATGGAAGAAACTGATTCTGTGGACAGGGGTCACTTGATACACATAACAAGTTAAGATCAGAAGTATCTGTAATTGATAGTTTGATTGTAATCTGTGTACATCATGGGCACACAGACAGTCTGTGGGAGCCAGAAGTTGTAGGGTTTTAGGGGATCAACTACTCATTTCACTCAGTAAAATGCAAATCAATTTATAACTTTTATGTAACATGGTTTGCCTGCTGTCTGATCCAGTGCTTTATGATAGTTTTGCAGTAAAGTTTTGCCCTGAACGTATTTTGTTTAATTTACTCTTGACAGCAGTGGCGTTTGTGGCCATTTTGCCGCTCTAGGCGGGTTTTGTCACACAGGCGTGAGGGGGAGGGTGTTCGGGAGAATTATAAAATGATTGTTGTCAAAGGGACTCGGGAGGCATCCCACCTGTTCTGTGCCACTCCAGGCAATCCTCTAAGTTGCCTGTCCTTAGAAGTCCACCTGCTTGACAGATTTGACACAAAAACATATTTTTTCATTTGTTTGTTTTTGCTCTATTTTACCATTAGCAACATTACATTAAACGTAGGTTTACTGATCATTTTGAACATTAAATGCAGTGGCTGTATCTGCACTGTAGACATTGCGATCCCTGGTTCCTATCAAGACTATTGTAAAGACTCGCATCAAGAGCGTTCAGAATGACTTTGTTTACATCTCACCCATTAAGCTTAGCAGACGGTTTAAGTCAAAGTGAAATTTCTCATTCTCCGAATAATAAGAGGCTATATTGGTTTGATGTAGAACCAGCACATTTTCTAATGCAACATGGACTTTGAATGCAGACTTATTCAAAAATCAATGAGAATGTATTGTACGATTGTATACTGTAACAGAGAGCTTTGTGAAATAACCTTCCCAAGGTTGCCTGTCCACATGCTCACACATGTCCACCTTTCATCCAGTGCAACTGCGCACAAACTCCACCTTAGACAACATGAAGGAACCCTCCGAAGTGTGTCTTCCTTTGCTCTGCTGTCAGCCACAGGATTAGCCAGATGTGCACTGTCAGTCAATACCAGGCTTTTATTGAGTCGCCTTTGCGAGCAGGAGGTGGGGGAAGATTTAAAGCCGATGCCATAATGGAGGGTGGAAAATGTCAGGAGTGCACCTGATATCACTGACACGTCCTGGCCGTCCGCCGCTGTGTTCGGCACGCCGGAGAATGCTAACATACGGCGGCATACGGCCGTCCGCCAGACAACAACAGCTGCACATCCCTTAGCAGACGTCCAACGCAACTCTGATGTTTGCAACACAGTGACGGGAGCTGGAACAGTTTGCCTAATTAAGGTTCCCCATATGAGGAGATATTTGTAGAAGCAGCTTTTGCTTTTGAATACTGGGCTCTTTCTTCTTCTTTTTCTTCTTTTCTCGTTATTCATCTTCTTCTTCTTCTTCTTCTTCTTCGTCTTCTTTTTCATGCTCTTCCCTTCTTGTTTTTCATCTTTTTCCTGTTCTTTTTCTTCTCCGTCTTGTTCTTCTTTTTCATCTTGTTGTTCTTTTCTTTTTCTCCATCTTATTTTCTTGTTCTTGTTCTTGTTCTTGTTCTTTTTAGTCCTATTTTCTGTTCCTTAGCGACTTTTATCCATTCGCTCAGCCCTCTCCAGTTCCCTTGCAGCTGATAATTCCGAAAGCTTTGACAGGTGGTGAGAAACGCCCTCTGGGATTCTTTTACAGTCACTTTTACAGTACATAGCTGGATGGTGGCCAAGAAGGCTTTCTGAAATGTCAAGGAGATGAAGAAGGAATATTAAGCAGAGCAGTTATGAGCAGTGCAATGTTTTTTTCGGGTAGGGTTGAGGGGGGTGGTGGGGGGTGGGCTTGCTTTTAGGCTTGTGATTAGCATCAGGCAACAGTGGGAGGGGGGAGGACTCAAGCTTTGCCTGCTGACTGTTTTTTTTTCCCTCATGCGCCACAACACCCACACATTGCTCTTTCTGATCTGGCAGGGAGGCTCTTGAAAAAGGTTCACCTCTCAATCCTCTGGCCTCATTTCATACATCTAGCCATTCCCAGTTCACTGACTTTTTCCTACCCTTTTTTGTTCCATGTATATTTTGTTTCAGAAGAAAAGAGCGTTAATTATTAACACCGACGCTGCTTTCAAAGCTTTTTGCTTGCCATTCTATACTTTTGAAACAATAAACAAGGACAGACAATACGTGTTTGCACTACTCAGAATAATACTCTTTTGGAGGATGCGTAGGCTTTTGCTTGTGCCTAATGCCAGAATTGAGGTCAGCGTTTTCTGCCAGGAAACAAAACTATGAAATTGAATCTTTTTTTTTTTTTCTAGTGGTTCTAGTTCTAGTGGTGTTTTTTTTTTTTCAGTTGGGAATTGGTCAGAGATTAAAATGGTCCCACCGTGAC
>JBBPCY010000032.1:20008215-20045471 GCA_037974405.1 Brachyalestes nurse | reverse complement strand
TATTGGAGCAACATTTGACTAGTGGTATCTGTACTTTCACTTAAGTAATGAAGTTAGGTACTTTGTCCGCCTCTGTGCCTTACATATAGTGGTTTAAATGTGTCAGGTGGCTGCACAAGGGTAAAATGTGTTACATGAAAACAGTTTCCAAATCCAATAATAAAAATGAGACGTTTTTCAGTAAAACAGAGTAGAAGAGAGTGGCAGTAATGCTCTCGAGGTCATGCAATATCATGGATATTAGCTCTTATAGATCAGCACCCCAGTGCCAGTATTACAGGGTGTAGCACTCTCATGTGTTTTTTGCATAAATGTGCAGATACAGTCAAACTGTAGCACGTACATTTTTTTTTCCATTCTGCTGTCAAAAATGACATCAAAAGCAAAAACGTTTTTTTTTTTCCATAATAAAAATGTCATCTATCTATGAACATAAATGCGGTTATTAATGAAAGGGTGGAATCTGCACTTTCAGTCGGATTTCAACGCCCACACTTGTTTCAGTGAGCTACGAGTGTGTAATGAGTTAATATACAAGTACAGCATGCTTACGCTGTTGATTGCAGCGTTTAAGGTTTACAAAAGGACTGTGTAATGAACAGATTATGTTTCTCTTTTAGTTACGCTACTATAGAATGCTGCATTCCAATGTCATAGCAGTACTCGGCTTGAGTGAAAATGCATCGGTTTTATTATGCGACCGATGCTCATGTTGGCCATAGTGGCTGCGGTCGTTTCACTTGTTACACTGTAATTCCATTTTACTTCTTTCACTTCTTCCACTGTAGCAGAACTTTCGCCCACAGTATGTGTCTGTGTCAGCATCGCGCTAAGGTTGTTTCTCCTGGTCACACACGGCCTACCTCAGTGCCATTTCCAGAATAATAGAGTCTGGTAAAAATCAACTGTTGAAATGTTCTCTTTTTCTTTCCTTTTTTTTTACTTTACCAGTTTAAATTTGCAAAGGCACACAGCATGAATAATTGCCTTGCCTTATCTTATCACATTTCCAAGTCGGGCCAACTTTCAAAATTCGCTTTCTCTATCCTTTTTTTTAACTTTTCTTTTTTTTTTTTCCGTGAGAGGTAATAGGTGAAATATGATCCGGGGAAACAATAGGCCGCGGGCATGTAATGAGCAAAAATTTTCCCCTGAGGTAGGAAGGCGAGAGATTAAGGCAAAAGTTCACTCGCCCAAAATCCTTTTCACGCTGAGCGTATGCCATCTATGATCCAGCCCGTAGTTCCGTCCACCAACCCCTTTCATTACAGCAGCAGCATGCTCCTGCTAAATATAGGGCCAAACCTTTTTGCATGTCGTTATCCAACGCAGACGCTTGCTTCGTTCTGTGGAGGCGGCTGGCCTTAGCTGTTCCAGCTCCAAACCATGTGCAAAACATCACGCTGAGAGGAAACACTATACTTACGTAATGGCGTAATACCATGTAATTAATTTAGGCTGTGGCCTATTTAGTAGTGTATTACATGCTTGGAAATGTGCTGCTCCTTTTTGACGATACTATTTATTTAGATGTACCTATATTACATGTAACACAAATATGTATTGACATATTCTACTGTATTTGAAAGAAATTTATTCAGTGATTGCTGTCTCGCAGTTTCTGTTTGACAGAGCATTGTGAGTAGGTTTGGGCTGATTGACGGTCCATCAGTAAAGCTAATGAATCTGGATGCATGTCAGAAAACACCAGAAAAAAAGGAAATCACACTCATAAGATGTGTTTTAGGCTTCAATGGTTTTGTCACGTCTAAGTTTTTAAATACAAACCTACTTAGAATAGAGTATTTAATGTAGTCGAATAATAGGATACAGCAACAGTAGCGCTTAGGGTGACTTAACACAGAAAGTCTATTATATAGGATGTGGTTTAAACTCTATTAAAGAGTTTCTTGTCGGAAACACAAGCTTTTTATGTTCTCTGGTTAAAGCGGACTTCTCTCTGATGCTTGTGCTTTACTTGCCATGGCAAGAATATGCTAATACACTGTGTAGGTGTATTAAAGAAATGCCTTTCATTAAACTGTCTCTATATCTAATAATCTGCTACACTCCGTATAATCTCATCAATCTGTGGCATCCGGGGGCTGCAATTGGACAATGATATATTTCAAACAATCTATGAGGTTTGTAGTGTAACTAATGTACATTTTCCAAAGATTAATGCATGTATGTATGTGTGTCTGTTCTATGTTGGATGTAAGAAAAGCAAAGGCTTACAACAGGGGTCGTCAGCTACATTTGTCCAAGGGCCAGAGTTTTTTCTCAGCAGATACTGTGAGGGCCAGATGCTCTCCTAAAATAAAATACAATTAATATAAAAATAATAACAAAAAAAGAATAAAACAAAAGTTGAATGAGAGCAAAGAGTTTATCGTCATTTTTGATTGTGTATTGTGGGTTAGTGTGACGGGCAGATGACATGCGCAGATAACAAAAAGAATATATTACTTTAAATGAAAACACCGTAAAAGCAAAACTAGCAGCCACACAGTGCAAATCATGAAACTTAGAAATTGGTCGAAACAAACTCGGTTATTTCATGGTAAACACATGGATAATGAAAAACTCAAAATAAGGCAGGTTAGTCCACTGTCCTCAGAGAAGATAAACGGCGATTCGTGCCGAAGCATCTGTTTATATACACACACATATCAGTCTTAACTCGGTACAGCTGAAAGTTATTTCCATGCACACGCTGCACTTAGTGAACCCGGAAGCTCGCACGCTGTGACCGGCGGATTACTGACAGATTGAAGGCTTGTTTCATTTGATGTAGAAAAATATAAATGTAGGAACATACTTTTTCCTCCTCACTAGGCTATTCTTGATTCAGTAATATCAGAGAAATTTTTATACAAGGAGAACTCCCACTCTCAGAACACTTCCGCGGGCGAGTACAGAATTTAGCCATCTAGCTCCATAGACGTCCATTCATTTTCCATCGGGGGCCGGATGGAAAGCTCTGGCGGGCTGGATGTGGCCCGCGGGCCCCCAGGTGATGCTCACTGGATTACAAGGTCAGGACTCACAAAATGTTAAAGCTATAAGCTTCATATCTTGAAATGAAAGGGTTGAATCATTAGTGCATTTTATTCTTGTATTTGTATTATTGATTTTCTAAGTGAAAATAAGCACATATACTCCACTTCTGTTTTTTTGCTGAATTTAACACACACGTAAAAAATAGACATAAAATGTAGCCTTTGCTATTATGGCAGTGCCGAGAAAAACTCTGGCCCTTGGACAAATGTAGTCGACGACCCCTGGTCTATTACAACACACTGGACTTAGTTGTTCAAAATTTATTTTCTCCCTAAGTGGTGTTTTTTGAAATCACAGCAGCCGTTCTTTCTGCTCCGCGTGTGGGTGTTGAAATGTTTTTATAGCTCTTTCCCACTAATAGCGCTGCAAATGTTTGCTCATTGTTGAGGTGCTGTTTCCTGTGACATTGTTATAGAGAACGTTCCCTCACCTCATGAAGAACCTGCTGCTACGCACGCTGAGAGGAGAGGGAAAACCACATCCTGCTCTCATGAACTTCTTATATCATCATTATCAGAGCCCTTCTACGTACACGTGCATGTAAACATACAGTGCGCTCTCTTTTCTTTCCGTTAATGACCTGTTTTCTACAGTCCTTCCTGGGTTCTGGGGGAAAAAAAATTGACACATTCAAAATCCATATAAGATTAATTTAGACTATTCAGTGCTTCTTTCTCCTCATGATTTTGAGGTGTAAAATCGTCCTATGGCAAGAACAGCAACAATGCATGTCAGTGCTGGGTAGAAAAGGAAGGAGAGAGCTTGTAGATGCTTTTTTGTCTCAAAGGCAAGACTGTGGATGTAAGAAGCCCCCCTCTCCCTCTGTTAATTGGATTTAGATTAGCCCAGACCCTTTGAGATCATCACATAAAAGCCAAATCTGTGACACAAGCTGCTCTCCATGCTGATGCACACAAACCGTTTTTAAACAGACACACAAATTACAGCGACTTATTTATTTATTTATTCATTTTAAATGTATTTATTTGGCATCTATTTAAGAATGAATTAAAAGCCCCAAGCCAACTCTAGTTTTCTGGGCTTGTTATTTTAGGTGATGTGACATTAGTTTTGCAGTCGCAAAATGTGGAAAATTGGTGTTGAAACTGGAGGAAAAAAGCCATCAACACAAGCCGGCATCATTTTCTTGGTAATTCCAAGCTGAGAATTGGTTGCGAAGCCACCAGTAGCAGTTTTTAGCCCCTCATCTAAGTCTGTTGCGGTTGTTAGTTATTACCCTTATTACAGAATGCTCCCAGTGGGAATAAGCTCAAAAATCAGGAAGAATAAAATAATAATAGTAAAACATGGCATGGCAGATGACTGCAGCAGTTATCCAAGGCATATTTGTGTTGCTTTTAATGAAAAACTGGTGTAAAACTGTAGCTAATAGGTTGTACTGCTGTAGATGGACAAATGTTTTTCTTTTTTAATTTGATGGTCATAAACTAAAGTTTCACTCTAGCAAATGTGCGTTTTAATTTTTATTTTATTTCATTATCACCAGCAAAACAACATTTTAGCACATAGGGAGGTGCTGATTCTGCTGAGGATGTGTGTTGCAGGAAGATTGTGTGAAGGCATATGCCAGCAAGTGGGAAGCGAAGTTTTTATTTTTTCCTACGAGCGTTTAGACAGAAGCGGAGAGTGTTTCTGGAAGTGCACTTCACTTCAAAATTCCAAAAGGACTGGAACACAGGAGACCAACATTCAGCCAAAATGCATTTAGAGCCCAGAAATGCTCCTTTCTCACATTTATACTGCCATCAGTGAAGGGAGGCCTCTTTTTCTTTTGAAAAATGTCAGTAATGTTTCGTTTTCACTCTATTTTTTTTTTTGTATTTTCACTGTCTGTATTTTACCACAAAGGTGGTTCAGCCACCTGACTTCAGAGTTTCAACATCACAACAAGGAGATAAAATGTGTAGGTTTTGGCATTACTCACGAGGTCACCAGTATCTGAAACATTACAGTGTGTTCCTCAAAACAAAGCTCTAGGGTCGACCTTTGAATCAACATACTGCAGTCCAATTAGTTAGATTGTGTTATTTTCGTAGTTTGAAGGGACTTTTCACAGTGTAACAAGCCACCATTAGGGCTGGCAAACATATGGACAAGAACTTCACATTTCTTTCATGCATAAAGAAACCAATCAATGATAAGTTTATAGAGATCTGGATTGTTCCGTTCTGATTTTGTGCTGTTTCTCATAGAAACTATCACGTTGCAACAATAAAGAAAGCATTGTACTTCTACAGAGACACAATGACCAAGAGGAGGGCAGATCTGAATGGATTAAGGGGGTTATGTCTCTTAATAAAGTTAAGGTAAGAGGGTTTATTGGCAGTGAAAACTAATTTGTATTTAATAGCTAAAATATTTTTTCGACAGACAGTGTGAGGAACATCTGCTTACCAAGGCTTCAGAAAAAAACAGCAGCAATGTAGCACCCTTGCAGATTTCTCCCTGAGGGCAAGAACCTGTGAAGGCGCTACTCACACTTAGCAAAAGCTGCTTACAGTGCACAGGTACCTGGCGAAGAGTCTTGTCCAGGCAGCGAAAGAGAAGCGGGGGGGTTAGGTAGGAGGCCGCTAGTAGCAGCCTTTGCTCCACCCTTCCCCATAATCTATCAGTGTCGGGAGGATGATGAAGGGGCCACGAGGCAGCGGCGCCAGGTTCACCTTTGCCATGCAGAAGCAATGCGCTGACCCTTTTGTGTCGCTCGCTGACAGTCGGCGGAATTCATTAGCCGTGCAAAGGGAGGACAGTCTTACTGCAGGGAAAGTCAAAAGGCTTAAGCTCTGTCCATGCTCCATGAGGAGAGCAGGCTGGGGGCTCAAGATGCCCCCACATAAAACAGCATGACAAATGTGTTGCCACTGCAGCCAGCAGGGGTGCCTGCCTGCAGATTGCATCACCTCGCACAGTATCTGAAGCGAAGGTGCAAGCTGTGGGCTGTTATTGTTGCCCGTTTGTTCTCTGTTGCTTAATTTTTTTCTATCTCCTTTTTCTAAGCATTTCGAATCTGTGATGCTAAACAGTGGGCCTGCACAAGTTGTTTAAGAGATAACCTAGCAAAAAATCAAATGTACACAATCTTCACAAATGTAGTGAAGCAGCCAAAATCTGAAGATCTTTCATTTTGTACTGAAGCTATTTATGGAGCTAACAAGCAACAAAAAATGTATCTGTGAGTTTCGTGTAATTTTAACTGTATGCCCAACACTGTGCACTATATGCCCACCAGTGGTCTGTGAAAAGATCATTGTACGTCATTGTACATCATTGTTGATACAGTGTAAACATCAACATTGGCTAAATTATATAAATAATGAAACATTACAAAAATGGAATTACAAGGCAACAATATACATGTATATATGTATTCCAGTTGGTCATGACATTTAAACCACCTGCCTAATATAGATTCCTTTCATGGAACCAAAACAACCTGACCTGTTGTGGCAAGAACCTCTGTATGTGTGTTGTGGTAACTGGCACTAAAATGTTAGCAGCAGATCCTTTAACTATGGAAAGGCCTCAAAGAGGCCGTGGGGCCATTACGGATCAGTTTAGTTTGTCCTGTGCGTCCCAAAGATGCTTGAATGAACTGGGATCTGGGGAATATGGAGGCCAAGTCAACTCTTTGTCATGTTCCTCAAGCCATTTCTGAATAGAGTGTGGCACACTATCCTGATGACTGGGGCAACTGTTGGCCTAGCAATTAGACAGTTGCTCTTGTGATCAGAAGGTTGTGGGTTTGAATCCCAGGAAAGCTAGTGTTACCACTGAGGTACCCTTGAGCAAGATATCGTCCCTGCACACTACTCCCCGGGCGCCCCTCGTCGGTGGCAGCCCCCTGCTTTTCTTGGTAAATGGGTTAAATGCAGAGGAAGAATTTCACATTGTTCACACTGTGTGTTCACGTGTGACTATAATGGGCCACTTTAGTTTACATTAGTTTACAGCGTGCTAGTACGAAATTGCCATGAAGAGGTACTCCGTCTGTTTAGATAGGTGGTAAATGTTAAGGCCTGCTACATACAAATGAAAAGACCCAAAGTTTCCTAGCAGACCATTGCCCAGAGCTTCACATGTTCTATATCTAGTATATCTAGCTTTAATATGGATATTTGGTGCTTCTAAGAAACTCAGTTAACATGTTACTCTAATTCAGTTAACATAATACTAGGCAACTGATAATACTGCAGCTTGTTTAATTCTAAGGGGTAAATGGAGGTCATGATTGTGGTTTCTGACACTGTATTGTTATCTGTTAACGTACAGTACAGACAAAAATCAGTTGCAACTACTGATTCTATTTTGTTAATAAGGTATGTGTTCTCATTGCTTGTTATCAGAATATTTTGAGGTAAGAAAAGCAGTAGAAATTTGCCAGCCTCTCACTTTAAGGTGTAACACTGGGTTCTGCGGCTCAGCGGTACTGCATCCCACAGTCCTACATGAGATTTCCATCCTCCCGCATACACACAACTGATTAATTTTCCTCCTGAGTGATCAGAGGGCCAGGGAGCGCTGCTCCTGTCATAAAAGGCTGCACAACGTGTATTGTGGGGAAGGGTGCCGGTTCATCATGAAAGTGAGTCACCATGGCTGAGTGAAGGGGCCCATTTAGGTCTCAGGAAATGTGAGCTGAAGGTTGCCTATCGCCCATCCTGGGTGATTCATGGTTCACCCTAACCTTTACACCGCATGCACCCTGGGTTCCCCGCGTTTTCTGTTCAGCGTGCAGCACCGGTTAGCGGGAGGAAAAAGAGCCATCCTGCCGCAGTGCGCCAACGCTGGCCCCTGCTTTTTATGCAGTCCTAAGCACTCTTATTTTCAAAGCTTTAGTCCTACAATCTAATCTCACAAATGACTTATTTTCTTTCCTTTGCATTGTTATAAGCCTTTTAGTATTATATGGAAACGAAATATAATTACATTGCTATGGTGCAATGAGTTTGTTGAAAGTGACATTTGTTGAACAGAATGTCTGACAGAATGGGGATAAGCCTCCTTCCTCGTTCTCTAACACACACACTCACAAACACACACACACACACACACACACACACACACTTCCACACTCGCACACTCAGCACAGCTCTCCTGTCTCCCTATGCAGGTATTGCAGTGGACAAAAGGGGCTTTGTGTACTTTGTGGATGGGACCACTATCCAGAAGATCAATGAGAGAGGAGTGCTGACCACCTTCATTGGCTCCAATGGCCTGATGTCTACCCAGCCGCTCAGCTGTGATGCCCGTATGGACATCACACAGGTGTGCACATACAGTAGATCTACTATGGATTACATGCACCAAACTGCACTCTCATTTCTTTGCACTTACATAAAATCTGTACATAAAATCTGTATTTTTCTACACAGAAAAGATGTTCTTTATTTTGTATGTATGTTATTAGTAAAACAATAGAAGTGACATACATCTTGAGAGGAACGATATGTGCAAATGATGACGACCACTTTAGTAGGCATCACCATACAATATATGTCTAATAGTACATATTTGCGGTATTTACCCTTCTAAACCTACAAGAAGCCTAAATTCCTCAAACTCATAAATGAGTGAATAATAATTTCATAATGGTTACTGAATTACTGACTGTGCTCTGCCCAGTCAGAATGCTTTCATTCATACCAAGGTTGGACAACCTTTACAGAAAGTTGGCATTCATAGTTTGACATTAATAGCTGAATAATAGGCCTAAAGGTTAGGAGAGTAACATCCCCCATCCATACCAGACTTTGAAATGGTCCTGGAGCCACAGCTGCGCATCACAATGCGCCGCAGAAGCTCCATGCAGAGGAGCAAGGGGAGTGAGCCCAGTGCCAGTCGTGGCCTGGATCACTGGCACATAGGCCTCACAGCAAGTCTAAAGGCTGCTATGTGCATGGGGAGCACCTGCACAGGCGTAGCTGAAATAAATCAAAACCCTCGTCTGGCTATCAGTGTTAGCAAGCCTAGTGAAATTCTAGCCCCCTTAGCTATTATCACGGGGGGTGTGGAGGAAACCCCTGAGTCGCTTTTGTGCTTTGTGGCGGTGCTGTGTGGTTTTGTAGTGAAGTGGAATTTTCAGATTTTTAGTGAAGTTTAGGTGTTAAAGCATTAAAAGTATTAAAAATGTAAACATTTTATTTATGTGATGCAGTACAAATATATACAGTATAGTGTGAGATAAAGATTCCTTGCATATTTATTAAAATTCACCCAGCTGGAGGAACTCATTTTTTACCTGCGCAGGGTTTTTCAGTTTTTCTTAAGGACATCACTTGGACCATCAGTGGCGCTGTTGTGGTATTACGGTATGAAGTTGAATCTGTTTTTGGTTCTCACTCTCTTTGGGTCTTTCTGCTTATTAATTTGTGAGGCTGTAGTCTCTCTAGGAAACCAAATTTTTAGAAACATGGGATCTGCGCGGATTCAGGGCCCCACAAACATGCCAAGAATTCTTTGTGTGTATGAATGTCCAGAATGTTAATGGTGGCAAAATGGCGAGCCGTTGCCTTTTTGAACAGGGGAACCTTTTCAGCACTAAAAGGTCACGTTGCCCCCCCCGGCTAAGCTCCGGGCTGTTGCTGCCAAGATTTGCTGCGTTTACTCTTGCATGCTCTTTTCCTTCACTCACAAATAAAGTGAATGAAGGATGAAGATATTCGGTGTCCAAAATTTGCTACTCTAGTTGAATATAATTGAGCCAAAAGTAGGGGTGGCACAGTATCATGTTTTCATGCCCGATACTGATACCACAAACTCAATATCTGCCGATACCAATACCAGTCTGAAAATTTAAGCTTCCTTCTACTTCCTCTACTTCCTACAGTGTGCTATGCAAGTTAAAAATTTGTGTTTCTGCACCCATATGGTGCCCAAATCATCCATTGTGGAATTCTGCATACATGCCTGAATCTCCAGTGTCTGTCCAGTGGCCTGTATTTTCATTTTCACATAAGGAACCTGTGGGGAGCTGCGAGCCAGTTGAGTCATAACCTTGCTGCTCTTCTGTATTACTCATGTCCTGACACCTCTCTCTTTACATCATGTGGCTGAGAGTTTAGTTTAAGCATTATGTGATAGTACAGGCTGTTATCCGATCCATTGATTTTGGCTAGTATCTGACCAATACCAATACTGAGTTTTAGATCAGCACACCCCTACCAAAAAGTAATGAGAGTTTTGCCCTGCCTGTTATAATTGTACAAACTGCATGCATAAATCATCACATTGGGGAGGGAGGCTGCCTACACACTGGTAAGCTAGATATGCTAATGTGGTTTCTGACACTGTATCTTGCAAGTAAGATCAACCATTTGATGGTTCAGGCAACAGTGTCATGAAGGTTTAGAAACTACATAGGCCACTTTTTTGAGAGTATTAAACAATGTGGTTTGTATGGTTTTAAGTATGTGGCTAAAGATATACAAAGTTTTTTGCATGGTTCCATTTCCTGTTAGTTAAATTAGACTTGTAGCTCCAGTGCAAAGCTAAAATAAAACAGCAAACCTTACTTGGCTAATAAACTGCCTTTCGAAATTTAAGTGGAAAATAGTGTACCTTGATTTATTTTTATTAAACTATTCATTTCATCAGCATCTGCAGAAGCAGAAAGTACTGGGACATACAAATCTCCTCGGAGGGAGCTGGGTGAGACTCTCAGACCTGCTCCCTCTTCTGTTACTGGGACACACTGACCCATATTCACATCCATTCCCCGTATCCATATCCCACCTGAGGGGAGGGGCCTCTCTCTCTCTCTCTGCCCATTAAGGCTTATTACCATAGTGACCTTTCAAGAGGGCTGTGGGCCAGCTGTTACATTTTTGGAGGGTGGAAAGCTGTCCTTCTTCTTTTATGACTTTGATATCATTAGGACTCTGAGCGAGAGACATAACTACTGAAAGTGGAATTTCCGCAGCTTGCTGGAATTAAATTTTTCCTCGTTGGCTCTGAGTCTGAGCAAAATAAGTTGATATGGTTATGAGGTGAAAAAGGATTTCTGTTGATCACAGTGTTATAAAACAGACAGTATCCGCTTCTTGAATTAGAAAAATGGGCTTGAGTAGAAGATCGTGTTCCTGTCTGTACTAAAGAGTCAAGGTTGTCTTTTTGAAGAGCTCTTTTAAGGTTCCTGCGGAGCTTCTTCACAGATGGGCTTGTCGAGCTCCCTATTACGGTCCAGCCTGTCTGGCCGGCTGAGGAGTAGCAGGCAGAGGAAAGGCAGGCATGTGGTTGCCCGCTTCCCCATTGCAACGCATTATGCCATGTCAAAACACTAATGTATTATTTAGCCCCTGACGCTAGGGCGTTCTCCTGCGGGGAGGGGGTGGGAGGCGAGAGAGAAGAGAGAGATCAGCCGGAGCAGGACACATTAGCCTGCTCAAGCCCTGGGCCCTCAGACAGCACACACACATCCTCACACACATGCCGGCTCCACACATGGCACAGGTCCACCTTCCCCACCAGACACATATACAGAACCAGAGCAGATACACACACACGCACACACATAAGCAGTGTGAAGTCTCCAATCTCAGCAGCGAGTTGGCCACCGAACTGCGTGCTCAGACTAAACTCCCACAGATCAGCTTGGGGAGGGAGGCTGCCTACAATTAGCCTCTGATTAACACTCCTTCCAAACTGCACTGACCCACCTACAACATGCATATGACAATTAGCATAATCCATACTAATGTCACTTTTCCTCTTATTCTATTAGTGGAATGTCATGCCCGTGCTATTCTCTTGACGGAGGAAAGTTGTATTGCGCGTTGTTGTTTTATTTATTTCAGCATGGCTAACCACTCGGCCCTCCTTCCTCGCCTCATGAAGTAACGAGTGGCTTTAGTATAAAGTGCAAGGAGGCCTCTCACTTTATTAAAGTTTGATTACTGACCCATCAGATCAAAGCCTTCCGAGACATTCTGAGCTGGCAGAGTGTCACATGAATAATGAATGAATGAGACACAATGGTCTTCTTTGCACTTTGCACCAAAGGAACAGCAATGGACACTTTTAGGCCTCCTCTAGAGCTGTACAGCTAAATACTCTCACACGTAAGGTTCCTTTTGAAAAGGTGCTTTTAACCTGCACATAGAGTGTGTTTCTCTAGAAAAGGAATTCTTGGGGATGCTGGGCCCTTACTCTTTTGGCACGGATTAAGTGTGCTTGCGTGCATGGGCTGACTTTATTCAGTACTTGATCAGTTAATTTTAATATTTATCCTGCCATACAACAGCACTGTCTGTACAGATCTCACTTTACTACAACACCGTCAAGCATCCCAGTGTGTTATTTGATATGGTCTGTCATTCATGTAATCGCTGTCAAGGTCTCTTATAGAAAGTGACAGCGGAATGACCTTGAATCAATTCCCCTTTCTTTGGCTGAAGCCTCTTGACATTAAGGCTTGCTGTTTGCTTTCTCGCTTTGCGTCCACATGAGACCTACATAGGATCGGCAGGGATTTGGCTAAAGCAAGGAAAAAACACACATTCTGTGATAAGCTAAGACGAGCAGGATATGATCAATAGCTGTCCACACAAGCATAAATTACACGCTCCTCTTTGGCGTGGCACGATGGGGGCCGTGCTTTGTCCTGATGAATCATTCCCTGTTATAATGGGATTCTGACCGAGAAACCTCTGCTTCTCAGCCTTCCTGACAGATGGAATAATTGAATCTGTCAGTTGCAATTTAACATGTTCTATTTATTTACTAATTCACCCATGGAGCTCGTCAATCTTTGGGCATGCAAGCCTCAGTCATGTCGGAGATGTTGCGCCCACCTGCATTGATTCTGATCTCCCACAAATGCAACCCCTACCTGGCTCAGATGACACAGGGCTATAATTTGAACTGCCAGTGATCACAGTTATTACTTGACATTTGGGGCAGGAGAAAGAATCCAAGGGTGCATTACTGACAGTGTTGGGTAAACAGTGGAAAGGTTGGACTCTGTTGACTGACCTTTGCGTGGAAATGGAGCTGGACGAAGTTGTATTTCAGTTAAACCAATTTGGGAAGTAACAAAACTTGATGAGCTGTTAAAGGACTTGTCTGTTTAAGTCCATGCTAAGTATAGTTATTTAGTCTGAAAGTCAGTGCCTGATTTGAAAAATGGGACATGTCATCTGGATGCAGGTGCGTCTGGAATGGCCAACAGACTTGGCCATCAACCCCATGGACAACTCGCTCTACATCCTAGACAACAACATCGTGCTGCAGGTGTCTGAAAGCCTGGAGGTGCGCATTGTAGCTGGGCGCCCCATCCACTGCCAAGTCCCGGGCCTTGACCACTTCCTGCTCAGCAAATCAGCAGTGCACTCCACACTGGAGGCGGCCAAAGCCATCGCCGTGTCCCATCAAGGTCTACTTTACATCGCAGAGACAGACGAGCGGAAGATCAACCGCATCCAGCAGGTCACCACTAATGGGGAAATCTCCATAGTTGCTGGTGCCCCCACAGACTGCGACTGCAAGATTGACCCCAACTGCGACTGCTTCTCTGGTGAGTGGAAAGCAAGCTAATAATTTTCAAAGGCTCATCGGTAAGTTAAAATGAATGCTTTATATACATTTTATCTCACTAAAGATCTTTTATCTTTTATCTTATTAAGGCAAAGCATTTTTGCTTAAATGTAGATTTCTACGTTTTTTGCCATATCTGGAATTCAGAGGGACTTTAAGTCGTATAGCACTTTAAGTGTTATTTATAAACGATGATTATAAAATATTATTGCAAAATTGAGTAAAACAGCTGAGAAATGACAGTCGATCATTTTCTTTTCTCTCAGCCTCTGAAGTGCCTACCTCAACATTCGATTTATTATTCACTCAGCTTATGGATATCTCTCAAGATGGACTGCTAAATAATTGATACTGTCCTTTGGAAAGCTGAAAAATATTTGAGAACATAATGGTCAAGATAATGTTTTTGTCCTAAATGTATTCCTCTTCCAATCTGTTTTTGATTTACTCATGAGATTTTGATGTAATATATTAAGTTGGTGGATTGCTTCATTCATTTATTGTGGAGGGGAATAATTCACTTTAATGGCAGTGTTCATTACCATCCATTGCATCCCCAGGGGTTCAAATGTGGTCTTCTGTTTTAAGTTTTTGATGTAAGTTTCAGGAACTATTACTACAGAGGCTTCAGTTTATTAGTAACTTTTTCCATTTTCAAAAATGTTCAAACAAGGTGTCAAAGATGCAACGAGTTCAGAAATTACATCACTGGCACACTTTCTGCTTCGTGATGTCAAAGCAAAGTTTCAATCTATCTAAAATTAGAAGCTCTTAAAAATCGAGACAGGGCAATATCAATGAATTCAGATTGTGTGGGGGGTGTGTTTAGCACAAAATCTCTTTTAAAAGTCTTCGATGTCTTGGATGTTCTCTAAACCAATAGTGTGGAACAGTGACTATTTCACTCTGGGTATTTTGCATTTTCCCTATCATGTCATGCTGGTAACAGATGATTACTCTCTTCAGAGGCTTTCATCTGCCATTTCCCTTCTGTGCACAAACACATTCTGTCCGTCACACTGCAGTCCCTTGAGGATGGCCTCCTTCCCCATTGGCTCGCAAACCTCTAGCCTGCTGTCAGTACACATCCGCCCATCAAAACATCCCCCAATCCTTCCGCTAAGCACTCTTGAAAATGCGCCCACACCGAGCCGACTTTTTAGATGAATAAAAATTTCCATCAAGCTTGCCATAAATTATAACTTTCCTCACTCTGTGGAGCTCAGATATGGGAGGAAGGAAGCACCTTAAGCCTTGCTTAGGAGGACAAAACAAGCATCTGTTACGATTAATCTGAAATTTCCTAATTCTTCTCTACAGGTGATGGCGGTTACGCCCGTGATGCCCGACTGGAAGCGCCCTCCTCGCTGGCAGTGGCACCTAATGGCACACTGTACATCGCTGACCTGGGCAACATCCGCATCCGTGCCATGAGCGCCAACCGGCCTCAGCCAAATGCGGCTGGCATGTATGAGATTGCCTCTGTGATGGACCAAGAGCTCTACCTGTTCAGCCTTAATGGCACACATCTCCACACAAAGCACCTGATCACAGGAGACCACCTGTACAACTTCAGCTACTCTGCCGATGGGCAGTTAAGCGCAGGGGTGGGACGGGATGGCAACGCCGTGCATGTGAGGAGGGATGCTAATGGAATGCCGCTCTGGCTGGTGGCACCCAGGGGCCAGGTGCACTGGCTCACCGTCAGCAACAGCCAAGTCCTTAAGAGGGTCTCGGCCCAAGGCCATGACATTGCCCAGCTCACTTACCATGGCAGCACCGGTCTCCTAGCAACGAAGAGTGATGAGAACGCCTGGACCACGGTGTATGAGTAAGGCTTCGCTTTTTATTTAACTCCTTCCAGCTCATTCAGTGGCATAGCTCTTAAAAGACATTGAATGCATGCATTGAGTCTGCCTTAGCATAATGTGGAAGGCACAGTATGATTTCGCAACCCCCTCTCTCTCTTTTCATTCGGTTCTTACAGTGCTTGCAAGGCTTCCTCTCACCAGCATATTCATACAAAGCATACATATTGTCAAAAAAGCATCATTGTGGTCATTGCTACTGACAGAATATTTCAGCACCCCTTCTACTGAGTAAGTGAGCTTTGGTGTGAACTATCAGTGCCATCTTGTGGTGTCTTCAACTCGACCAGAACTCCATAATGTCACAACCAACCCACTCCCACCCCCACCCCCTTCACACCCCCGAACTGTTTATGATACTGGGGCCGTCTGTTGCTTGAAATATGGCTTGACAGTGGTCTCAAAAGTCACATATAGATATCTTTAAAGTGATCAAAGGTAATTGAGCCCCACAGCTCAGCAAAATACATCTCTTACCTAAAAATGACCCTTCAGTGAGTGTCCAGAGTCGATGATGAAATGTCTCGGTTGGCCTTTTGTGTCGGATAAATCAGATCTGTTCTTCAATGCCTTTCGTAACACCCTTGGTAAGAAAGGGCTCATGTCTGAATAGGTACAACAGTGAAGGACACATCATCAATGTCACCTTCCCGACTGGAGAAGTCAGCAGTTTCCACGGCAACATGGAGAAGTCGGTGCGGGTGGAAGTAGACAGCTCCAACTCAGAGAACTTTGTCACGGTCACCAACTTTTCCTCCTCTGACACCATTTTCACATTCCGCCAAGGTATGTTTCTCAGTTGGGCTGTGCTTAATTCAGAATCCGATTGCATTCCTAACGCCTATATTCTGGGATATATGCTTGAGTGTTGATGTCTTTATATGTATGTGATGCCCTCAGCCGCTGAACACAGCTACACATTGATCGGCCACAACATTAAAAACGCTAACTGGTAAAGTGAACAACACAGATTATCTCATTACAATGGCATCTGTTTAGTGGTGGGATAAATTTGACTTTAAGTGAACAGTCAGTTCTTGAAGTTGAATTTGGAAACGGAAAAAATGGACAGGCATGATGGCCAGAACAGGTCGTGTGGGTTGTTCATGGTATGCACCCTGCTTCACTGTAAAATGACAAAGTTCAAGGTGTTGACTTGTGTGGGATGTGCTGGACAAACTAGTCCGTTCCATGGAGGTCCCCCATCTGGCAACTTCCAGGGATTAGTGCAGGATCTGCTGTTTGGGCTGCATGAGAGGGACCTACACAATATTAGGCAGCTGGTTTTAATGTTATGGTTGATCAGTGCACACTATATATGTGACCACTGGAACTGTAGTACCACTCCATTCAACGGTATATATTTCATAAAAAGGTAATTGAATTGTCATTTGTGAGCTGACATTTTGAACATGCCTGCTGATTTGTTTCTTATTAGAAAAATCATTTATTTATGTTCATTAATCATTTATTGCTGCTCCCACTGCCTCTACTTGAAATCAAATTAAACGACATTGTTCTGAATACTGATTTTGTTCCACGGGAGACCACCATCTTAACATTACAGTTTTATTTTCAGAACCGGATCTCTTTTCCAGGCACGGTATATTGGATTCCCAGCATTAATGGGACTTCTCACAGAATAACCAGCAATAGTGAGAATTTGGTTCAGAATGACAGGAATGGCTGTTGTGGGCATTTATTTAGTGTATACATTTCTAGCATATGCACACAAACAGATTTGCCATTGAAATGAGAATTCTGTATGACTTGCTCTGTTCCAGGCTGTGAGAAAATTTTGCAGAGGTGTGAAAACAGCAGACCCCCCACTTCGAGCTTAAAACAGGCATAAACAGGAAACAGTTTTTCATACTTTCTTGACTGCCAACAGGTTTTCAGCAGGTTGTCTCTCAAGTTTGACAATGTGTTAATTTGTTTCTGTTTGTGCAGAGGAAATAAACGTGACAAGAAAAGAAAAAAAAGTCTGTTATACAGACAAAAGCGTTGTCTTAACTGTTTTTCTTTTTTTTTCTATAAGTGCAGTTAGGTGTTGAACCACAGTTTTTTTCACACATTACCCACTTTCTTGCAGATCACGCTCAGAACACATACCGCGTGAGCTCCGATGGGTCTTTTCATGTGACCTTTGCCAGTGGCATGGACGTGGCCCTTAGTACGGAGCCGCACCTGTCAGCCGGGGTGGTCAACCCAGCGATCAGCAAGTGCAACATCACGTTGCCCAGTGAGCACAGTCCAAGCCTCATCGAATGGAGGCAGAGGCGAGAGCAGGCTAAGAGCAACCATACCACCTATGAACGTAGGCTACGGGTACGCATCATCAGTTGCCTACAACCCCCCTCAGGGGTCGTTTGTGTCAAGCTTCCTCCCACTCGGCCACATCACCAGCCTCAGCTTCACTGGAAACCACAGATCACCCAAGCAGTTCTAGAAAACGTGACAAAAATCTCAACGAGTATAATATGTCTAACAAGTCACAAGGTTTTTGTATGTACATACAATTACATAAATATTTAACCTTCGCCATACTCTAATATTAAGTGTCAAAAGTCATCAAGAATGTCACAGGCTTCTGATATTGATCGCGTTTTGTTTAATGGAAAGGAAAAATAACAAAATGCCAAATGTCACTTCATTCCACTGGTGTTATATGGAAAGAATGACTGGCTGGCATTTAGAAAAAAACGTGTAGATGTAAGGACTCAAAATTCTTTTTCTGATTATTCTGTGTTTTATATCTTTTTTTTTCCGGTTAGTGATAGTAGCCCTTATTTACATTTCACTGCTTAGTTCATTGCTTTACAATTTTTTTACTATTAGTCTCTGGTCACAGATTATGTCTAATCACTGAAATGGATTTTCATAGGATAATAACCGTCACAAATGACTGATCATTATTCTGTCCTCAAGAAAAGGGTTCTTCACATGTTCTTTAGTAAAGGTCATTGTTATACGGCTGTGCTTGAACATTTGTGATCTCTTCGTTTTTTACACAAACCAGACCTAAAATCTAAGTTTGAACAACAGATAAAGAGAGCACTATAAAACAAAGGGGACAAACACACATATTGTTTTTTTATTCGTTTATTGAAGAAAGTGATTCAACATGAAATGTCTGTGTTATCAACAGTATATGAACCTCAACAATAATCCGTTAAGTACAGGGTCTGATTAGGGTCTGGAGGTTTCAGTCAATTGGACGATAATTATGTGTGAGTGTTGGTGAGTGTGGGAGTCTTCAGAATCAAACCCTGGTCTTCATGAGCACACCTCATGCCTTGGTCGGAGGAGATTTCTTAGGATCAGAAAAAGAGTTGTCGAAGCCCATTAGGTTGGAAAAGGTTACCAAGCAATTTCTGAAGAGTTGGACTACCCCCACCCACTGTCAAGCAGATGGGAAAGACAAACAGAAAATTCGACCCCATTGTCACCCTCCCCCAGAAGAGATCGTTTAACAGAATTACTTCAAGAGCAAGGCATGTTATACATTGCAAGGTCACACAGAATGCCAGGGTAACAACAAGGATCTGCATTCCTCTCTTGCACTGCCTATTATCAGTGTTTATGAATCCATTGTCAAGGAAACACTGAAGAGGAACAGTGTGTAAATGATAGCATGCAGGGAGCCACTGCTGTTCAGGAGCAACATTGCTGCTACTTTAAAGTTTCTTAAAGACTACCCAGGTCATCCAGAAGTCTACTGAAACTATGTTATGGGGGCTGATAAGACTGATAAAACTCAGACCTTTATGCAAAGACATTTCTTGTTGGATTTCTCTGTTCAAACAATTAATAAAAATATACCATTTATGATTATCTGATTATATTTCAAATAATTTTACATTTGATGATAAAAATAAAGACATTCAAAAATCTTCATAAACTTTCAAGCACCACTGTGTATAGAGCCATGACAGCTCAAAGAACCATTTGAATGTTTTTACATTTAATTTAAGTAACATTCTATAAAATTACACTGTCTATAAGGAGAAACTTTATTTGACTCATTACTTTTTCTGTATAGCACCACAAATAGTTCCAGTATTGTTGAATATATTTTGGAAATATTTGGTACTATATAGACTATATATACTACATACAAAATGTCCATATACTTCACAAGACTTTTCACAGTGCATGATATGCTTCACAAGATTTAGTTGCTTTGCGGTTTCATAAGTTAGAACAGACAAAATAGAACCATATTACACACTATGCTGCACTAAATAAAAAAAAACACTCTGTTTGGAGTGAAGCAGACAGTTGGTCCGTGTTCTGTAAACACTGACAATGTTCAGAAATTCTGGAATGTAAAGAGATTTTTAATGTAATCATTTCTCATGTGTCTGTCACTTTTACTATATACAGCTCCATGAGTGTAGGCTTAATTTGTGTACTTAACAAGGTAATAAACATTCTCTCTGATTTGATCTCTTACCTTTTTGTTGTTGTGTTCACCTTTAGGCTCATAACAGAAATCTGCTGTCTGTAGACTTTGACCAGGCCACACGTGTGGGCAAGATTTATGATGACCATCGCAAATTTACACTCAGGATTCTATACGATCAACTGGGCCGGCCCATTTTGTGGTCTCCCAGCAGCAAATACAATGAGGTGAATGTTACCTACTCGGCCGCAGGCCTTGTCACCAACATCCAGCGTGGAAACTGGTCAGAAAGGCTGGAATACGACAACGGGAGAGTGATGTCCAGGGCGTGGGTCAACGGCAAGATCTGGAGCTACTCATTTGTGGAGAAGGTACTTTTTATTTTCTCATCATTGCCAGAAGCTGCGTGTAAGCCTTGTCTCATGAGTCATATTCTTTGTATCAGAATGAAAACATGCTGGAACCGAAATAATACGAAATATTACTTTTGCTCAACTGCGTCTGCTGAAGTAGATCCTGATCAAACTTTCTGTGCCGCGCAGCAGAGGTTTCAACACCAAAGGCCTTTCTGTTGACACATATATGTGTGGATGTGTGGACGGTACCTTGCTCAAGGGTACCTCAGTGGTGACCCTGAAAGTCCTGGGATTCAAACCCATAACCTTCCAATCACAGAGGCAGCTGCCTAAACACCAGGCCACCAGCTGATCCACATATAACACATATATAACACATCTCAGTTGCACTGGATTTTATTCTTTTGTTTCTTTTATACTGAAAGTATACACTGCATTATGCGGACACCTGATCATCACCCCCATTTAAACTTGTTAGAGATGCCAATCCAAAACCATGGGTGTTAATGTGAAGTTCATGAGGCCATGAAGCTTTTTCTGTGTTTTTTTCTGTGCCCACAGTCTATTATGCTCCTGCTGCACAGCCAGCGCAGATACATTTTTGAGTATGACCAGACAGACCGGCTGTTGGCCGTGACCATGCCCAGCATGGTGCGTCACAGCCTGCAGTCCATGCTGTCGGTGGGCTACTACAGGAACATCTATAGTCCTCCAGACAGCAAAGCCTCTGTCATCCAGGACTTTGCTCGGGACGGGCGCCTTCTGCAGATGCTGTATCTGGGCACGGGCCGCCGGGTACTTTACAAGTACACCAAGCAGGCCCGCCTCTCTGAGATAATCTACGACACTACCCTGGTCACCTTCACGTACGACGACTCCTCAGGCATGATTAAAACGATCCACCTCATGCATGAAGGCTTCGTCTGCACTATCAGATACAGACAAACAGGTGGGTCTCCAAGTATTTGACAGATAATAAGCAAATCCCACTTCTGACTGTTCCTTTTTTATGTTTTGCATATGCATCTTTTTGATATGCATGTACCCACATGGCATGAATTATTTTCATATAATCATCTGTCAATAATTTTATAAATATAAATAACTGAAGCGAAGTTAAAAACAGTGCTAAGCATTGGCAGCCTTTCTTTGGTAATATCGAAAGCCTCAGAGCTTATAATCATCTGTAGTCTCGTATAGGATTTTACATTGCCTAGCATTTGTTAAGTTTGTTAAACTGCATGCTAATTATCTAGCTCTTTGAATGTCGTGACCTTTTTGTACAGCATTTGTGCATTTTGTAGTCTATGTCCATAATATATAACCTGTTATTAACAGGACCTTGTTTACAACCCTCTGTATCCTGGTTAATTTTATGCGCTCATTAAAACAAATTGCAGCAAACAATCCATGTGTAATTACAATTTAAGGGCCGATATCTCTAATAACTTCGGCAGAAATATAAGGCTAATTTCCGCTGTCTTAGACTATCTAACCTGATTAACAGTGGGATGTGACAAGTTCATTTTGTGATCAGCAGTAGGTCCCTAAAGCAGTGGTTCATAGTATCGATAAACAATTCCCCTGAGTTCAGGAGTCAGTCTGGAATCCTATAAAAGGCCCCCACAATAGTTTCTCTTCAGTCAGGTGCTACTAATCTTTGTGCCCCAGCACCCCTGCCAACCGGTTTATCATTTTGTCCTCCGAACCAATTGGATTTAACCTTCCTTTTAACTGATCTCATTTCACTCCAACAAAATGGCCTTTTGAAAATGGCGATAATGCTAATTGTGGGCTGAAATAAGCAATAGGGGCAGATGAAGGCAAACAATAAAAGGGGGGCTGGGGCAGGGAGGGAACCAGTCATGCAGATGAACTGGGCTTGGAAATGAACCTCTATGTGTGTTTAGCTTTTATCCAGCATCCAAAGCAGACTCCACTTTGCTACTCCAAGCATTTCTTCTTCCCTGATTTCTTGTTTTAGTTGGTCAGGTTTCAGCCAACCGTCTAATGCAAAAATAGCAGCAGCAGTCATTTGAGTTATGTCAGATAAATTTTAGTGCAAGTTGTGGCTCTTAATTGCAAAGGAGAACAGCTAAAAGCACTACCGCATGAACTAAGAAACTGATTTATGGTGCTTTTAAAGTTAATGTTCTGTATTTAAAAGCCATGTTGGTCTTCCCATCATAATTGTTGTTCTTCCATTTCGATATAATTCTCGCTGATGAGCTGAAGACTACAGCTTTGCCAAAATTAAAAGCCCTCCATTACCGCAGAGTTGAAAGTCTTTTGTTAATGATGAACGTTTTAAGGTTATTACGTTACATAATAACTGAAGGGAATGCAAGATTTGCAAATCATTAGCATGTCTATCTGACATGCTTTAGATAAAGTTTTAACAGCTTGGTAAGTGAAAAAAATGTCAGCATTTTTTGATACGTGTTTTTCTTTATAGGTCCTCTCGTTGGACGCCAGATCTTCCGATTCAGTGAAGAGGGGCTGGTGAATGCTAGATTTGACTACAGCTACAACAATTTCCGTGTAACCAGCATGCAAGCCATGATAAATGAGACCCCTCTTCCCATCGATCTTTACCGCTATGTGGACGTTTCTGGCCGCATCGAGCAATTTGGAAAGTTCAGTGTAATCAACTATGATCTCAACCAGGTCATCACCACCCATGCCATGAAACACACTAAGATATTCAATGCTTATGGACAGATGATCGAGGTCCAATATGAGATCCTCAAGTCAATCGCCTATTGGATGACGGTGCAGTATGACAACATGGGTCGTACTGTCATTTGTGACATTCGGGTTGGAGTGGAGGGCAACATCACACGATACTCCTATGAATACGATGCGGACAGTCAGCTTCAGACAGTCCTGATGAATGACCGTCCTCAGTGGCGCTACAGCTATGACCTTAATGGCAACATCAACCTCCTCAGTCATGGGACCAGTGCTAGGCTAACCCCTCTGCGCTATGACCTCCGTGACCGCATCACCAGGCTGGGCGAAATCCAATACAAAATGGATGATGATGGCTTCCTGCGCATGAGGGGGAACGACATGTTCGACTACAACTCCAATGGACTCCTCGCAAGAGTCTACAACAAGGTCACTGAAGAGACTGTCCAGTACCTCTATGATGGCCTGAGCAGGCGTGTGGCTAGAAGGTCCAGCAGTGGCCAACACCTTCAATTCTTTTATGCTGATCTTGCCAATCCAACCAGAGTCACACACATGTACAATCACAGCAGCTCTGAAATCACCTCTCTCTATTATGACCTGCAAGGCCACATCATAGCCATGGAGCTCAGTAGTGGAGAGGAATACTATGTGGCTTGTGATAACACTGGCACTCCACGGGCCATTTTCAGTAGCCGAGGGAAAATCGTCAAAGAGATCCTGTACACACCGTACGGGGACATTTATCAAGATTCCAACCCATCTTTCCAACTGATTATTGGTTTCCATGGCGGGCTTTATGACCCTGTGACAAAGCTCATTCATTTTGGACGAAGAGACTATGACGTGGTGGCTGGCAGGTGGACTACACCTGACTATAATTTATGGAGCGAGCTCAGTGCCAACCCGAAGCCTTTTAATCTTTACGCATTTAAGAACAACTGTCCAGTGGGAAACATTGAGGAGGTCACTCAGTTCACTACAGGTAAAATCATTTCTATAAGTTATCTGACAATTGCAAAATAGCAGTACAGGGGGTCCTTTACAACAGTCGCAACATACGACGTTTCAAGTTTACGACGCTCACTCCCACTCTCATTCGGCTTACACTGTTAGCCTCATACTTACAGGCTACCTGGGCAAACTAGTTTGGTTGCACGCGGCGAAAGAACATGTGTTAATGCGGTGTATGCGTGAGCAAGTTTTTATTTTCCTTTCTCTGTGGCTTAGTTGTGTTTTTATGGTTTTACAACTGTGTTAGGATAGGTAAGTGACTTAGGCTAGGGTGTGTTTCAACTGACACCAAAATTCGGGTTACATCACTGTCGAAGGAACGGATCTGTGTCAAGGACCCCCTGTATATGGTCTCTGTAATGGCATAATGATGACAACAGCAACACAGCTGCCTCCCAGAGTCTGTTTGGCATTGTAATACTTGGTGTTTTTGGTAACAAATTTTAAAATAACACTAAAAAATTTGCTATTGCAGTGTCCAAAACTTTCAAACGCATCCAAAGGTTTCTTCTCTAGGCATTGACTGGTTTGAACATAAGAAAAATCACAGCTGAGTGCAAAGGGATGGTTTGATGCTAAGGTTTATGGGAAGCAGTGTATCAAACCTGACAGAATCCGCCTTAAGTGCATATTGTGAAACTATTGAAAGCTAGAGTAGTCTGTATATATTCCTCAGTGGCTTTGTCAATATCTTGGAAAAACTGTATTACTTTTATGGAAATCTGCTGCTCATACATTGTTGGAAATAGCCAAGTGCTTGCTTCTTATTTAAACCCCCATCTGTGCTCTGTGCGAGCAGATATCAGCAGCTGGCTCCAGCTGTTCGGATTCCAGCTTCACAACATTGTCCCTGGCTTTCCTAAGCCTGATGTGGCTGGCACTGAACAAACATACGAGATGATGAAGACCCAAACCAAAACGCAGGACTGGGACTCCAGTAAAGTAAGTGCATTAGCATTTTTTTGTGTATCTGTGTGAGTGTGTTTGTACAAATATATCTGTGCATGCAAATTCATATATAGACATACATGTACAGTGAGCATACTAGCCTAAAAGCCATCATTCAGAAATGGACTAAACAAAATGTGTTAGAGCAAAGTTAGGCACCCTTAGCTATTGTTAATGCGAGGGAAAATTTAGCATGAAGTGCTTTGTCTGATTTTAACGCTAAATTATGTTCTGTTTTTACAACACAACGACGAAGTGATAGCCTTGGGAATAGAATTTGGGACTGTAATTGTTTAAAATGCAACCACCAGCAATCAATGTCATAAATCATGCTTTGAAGTGTTAAATGCTGTTTGAAATTTCTTTGTTTGTGAACAGCAGAATCAATGCTCATTTCGCATTTGATCACTGCCATAGAATTAGTATGCTGTCAGAAGTCAGCTTTAAAAAATACAAATAATGGTGCCTTAAAGAGTCAAAATAAATCTATATCCGTGTTCACCACCTCCAGTCCTATAGTCCACCAACATTGTACAACTTCATGCTTTCTCTGTTACCTGTATAAACAACAGCTAAATATCATGTCATGTTTTCCATGTTTGAGCATGGAAAACAGTACACTGTGCTGTACAGAACTGATGTGGAGAAACACTGTAGAGTTATATTTACACACTCATTTTATCCGCTGGTGCACTTTGTAGGCGTACAAGTAATGGTCTTGCTCATGATTCTGATCTGATAGCCCTATATACCATCGTCAGTTTTTAACCACAGGTCCACTGTTGGTGAGATACTTTTTGGTGGAAAGACAACCTCCTAACCTATCAGTGACACACCACACTAAGGTGTTTAAAGCCTCAGTGAAGCTGCTGAACACAATCGGCCACTATCACGCTAAAGTCAGTAACCATACAAGCACATAGCAAACCTATATGGAAGGTCTTTTTGCTAATTGAGTGTAGCAACAATGTATGTGTACCTTATAAACTGGTCAATCAGTGGCAAAACAGTGACACTGTAACACTGTTTACCCTGAGATGACATTCTGTTACACTCATCGAGTTTTGGGATCCATGTGTCTGTGGTCATATGGGAGAATCTGTGTATTGATTTTTCTATGATGTTTCCTCTGTCTCAGTCCTGTGGTCTCTGCTTGTTCTCACAGGTGGTCCTGGGTATTCAGTGTGAGCTCCAGAGGCAACTCCGATCCTTCATTTCCCTCGAGAGGCTTCCAATGACCTCCCCCATCGGTCGCCTGCAACAGTGCTTGGATCAGACTCCTAGGTTTTCCACCCTTTCTTCCATCTTCGGCAAAGGCATCAAGTTTGCAGTGAAAAATGGCGTGGCCACGGCGGACATCATCGGCGTGGCCAGCGAGGACAGCCGGCGCATGGCCGCCATCCTGCATGGTGCTGTGTACTTAGCAGGCCTCCACTTCACTGTGGACGGCCGAGACACACATCACTTTGTTAAGCTAGGGCCGCTCGAGGAGGATCTGGCCGTAATGAGCAGTGGTGGCGGCGGGCGAATCCTGGAGAATGGTGTCAATGTAACAGTATCGCAAATGACCTCGTCGGCCGGCGGCAGGACCAGGCGCCTGGCCGACATCCAGCTGCAGCAAGGGGCGCTCTGCCTGAACGTGCGCTATGGCGCTTCAGCCGAGGAGGCCAGGGAGCATGTGCTGGAGTTGGCGAGACAGCGGGCTGTGGAGCAAGCATGGGCACGTGAGCAGGGCCGGCTGCTGGATGGAGAGGAGGGCAGCCGGTCATGGACGGAGGCTGAGAGGCAGCAGCTGCTGTCCGAGGGCAAGGTGGCCGGCTACGACGGCTATTTCGTCCTGTCCGTGGAGCAGTACCTGGAGCTGGCCGACAGCGCCAACAACATTCACTTCATGAAACAAAGCGAGATAGGCCGGAGGTAACACTGGTCAAGCCCACGTCTGCTGGCCCCTTCACCAAAGACTGCCTGTTTCTAGATTGATTTCTATGATTACAAAAAAAAAAAAAAAACGAGATCAGGGGAGAAAGTCCCATCTGCCTTTAATTGTGACAAAATGATGGTATTTTATTATCATTCCAGGTGGAGTTTCTAAAGTGGCACAAGGTTTTTTTTTTTTCGTTTTTTTTTGCCATGGCTTAGCTTTTTCTATGGAGGTAATCTTTTTTTTTCCTCCTCCAAGAACACGGTATTGTTTCTTAACCCCTCCTCCTATTTCTGAACCTGTGGAGACTAAATGAAACAGTGTCATAGAATTGGTATCGTATTATCCTTGTACCAACATAAAAGAGGAGCCGCTTTTTCATATTGGTTGTTCGCACTACATAGTACACCTCAGCGTAATATAGTTTACATTTTGTGCAAGAGAGGCCTTGTCAATTAATCATTAAGATGAAAGAATGAGCTGCACATGTTCTTGGAACGTGTAACTGAGAAAGCTCTACTGAACACTGAACTCAAATTAGGTTATGTTAAAAAAAAAAAAACAACAACAAAAAACAAACCTGTCTTGAAACGTATTGTATATATGCACTGAAAACAATGTACATAACAAGTGCTTTAAAAAAAGAAAGTGCTAAAGATTTTAAATTTGTTGTCATCCATAATGAAGTGTTAATATCATAAATGACTAGATGCAGATACATTTTTTTCAAGGAATTATACATACTATGAAACTATCTGCCCTGAGTATAAGGAGCTTATTAAAAGTATTATGTGTACATTACTGCATCATTATACTTTATTATTTTAACTTGTATTTTGCCCCTGACCGTACAAGTTTGCTGCTAACAGGGAAACATGACACACATCGCAACCAATGAAGAGGTGAGGGTTTCACGCCACTGCGGTATTTTACGTTAGGAGCATCTAAGGCTGTGATGGCGATGACGAAAGAATACAATGCTTTTGGGAACCACCTTGCCCAGGCTGCTCTAGTGATCTGATGCACTTAGCACCCTGATGCCTCAGGGAAACTCCGCCCAGGCACTTGTGAGACTTCCACTGAAGGTGAAAGTCACTTGAAGGTCACCCAGTCCATGTTCCTTTTTACTAAAAGAAAAAAAAACCCAAACCCCTATATCAGACAAAATGAATCACTGCAAGAAGATGTGAATGGATGCAAGACAGCCCACCTGCACCATGCAGATGTCAAGACAAATTGAGTGCTCTTTCATGTGGTTCAGAAAGAAACACAATCAGTTACGCTAAGCTTCTGTTCGGCTGACTGCAGAGTCCTTCCTTTCTACACATCTGATTCACGTTCATGATTCCATGTATGACTCTCTAAGTTTGGGTAACAGTTGGAGGAGAAACACCTCATTAGTAGCTTTTGTGCTAATTGGACTGTAATCTGTTGATACAATTAGAGCCTGAGATAAAACATGTCTTCTGAAATGTTGACAAAAAGCATTACTCTGGCCTGATTGCAGTCTGAGTTAGCCCTGAGCCATGAGACGATAGTAGCACTGCATTGTAAAGCAAGCTTTCAAAACACAGCTGTCAATTGAAAGTGCTGTCTGGTGCTTTCGCCTTAAAGTCAAAATCTATTTTACACATTTTTCCCTGTGATCCCAATGTGGCCCTTCACATGTTTTTGGTTTTCATCTTTAGTTTTTTGATAGTTCTACATGGACGAAAGAGCTTCCAAACAGTGGAAGTATTTGGCCATTGAGAAGCATTATGTGAACGGCATGCCAAAATCATTCCACAGTTGCTAAAAACCTTGTCTACTACAAAACATTGCTACAGCGTTTTATATATTTGTGTGTGAAGCACAGGCATTTGTTCATTGTTGCTTATTGATTGTAATTTTACAAATCAGCAAGGGCAGCACTATTAGGTTTTGCATAGAGCTGCACAAAGGTAAACACCAGATGTACCAGTAGTAAGCATCTTCAGACTCTAGGCTACATCTATTGTTTGTGACATAATCCACATAAGTCTATTTAAGATTACCGAATAACTAATCACATAAGTGTGATGATTTGGGCTAGAGCTGAAACAATTATTTGACATTATCAGTATCATTATGTTGAAAATAAAAAAAATCAACAACAAATATGTCAAAGCCAGAATGAGTTAACGACTTAACTTGTACAGTGCAGCACTTTATCTATGTGAGCATGTAAGAAAAGTACACTATAGGTATTGCCACTATAGCTTAAAGCTCAAAAATAAGTCTCTTCAAATGTACTATAATGTCATCACATACAACACGTGCAAGTCTGATGGAGCTTTACCAACATTACCTTGACCCAGAAGAAAATTCTTGTCAATTTTGAAGCAACAGAACAGTCAGCAAATGATAGCGTCTTTCCATGGTGTTCTGCCAAACCACACCACAACTACTCCTTTTATGATTTATTAAAATGAGACAATGTTGCCCATTCAAAATGCACAAAAGCCCACCATTTTACATTACTAACACTAGTCACTAGTCATATTTTCAGTCTAAACCTTCCCACACATAGCTCCTGCAAGGAAATACGGATACGGAACTGTACAATACGGATACGGGTTTACCGTTACTTTTTCTTTAAGGGTAATGTGTTAAGCTGAGTTTAAAATTAAATTAAAGTATTTTGGGAGCATGTGGGGGCATATTTAGGGTTTACACTATAAAAGGCATTTTTAGGCTTTTTTCACTATACACTGGTGCTCTTGCAACATAACCCCCACGATAAATATAAATGTATTCATTTATGTAATGTCTTTTTTTACCCCAGTAGTTTAGAGTGAAAGTCAATACAAAATGCTGTTGGTTTACAATTTAATGAAAAAGGCAAACATTTACATCACTTTTCACACCTACAGGCCAATTTTAGGTCAATCAATCAACTATTGATTAATCCACATAAACAAGTTTTTTTAAATGTTGGCGTACAGTATTGACATTGATGCTAATCCTCCATGAGCCTGCTTGTTAGCAACATTAGCATCATAGCTCAAACAAAGAAGAAAACAATTTGGATGGTCAGCTGCATTTGAAGGAAGGGAGAAATGAGACTGTCTTCTAATCTCTGTAATATAGATGACCTTTGTGTATTAAGAGGAGGCGTGGATTGTTGTATTGTTTGTTAAGTTGGCCCCTAGCAGACATTCATTGTGTACAGTGGTCAGCTAGTCTCCTGTGAGCGTGAGAAAGCTTTGTGGTTTGACACAGTCAGTAAAACCATTGCTGTGTTAACTGTGCCTAAGGCTGCAGCTGCTGAAATTTCAACGTAAATGTCGGAAGCCATAAATATCCATGAGGCTTCGAAAATCACCGTAAATGGACCTTTTCTGATTCCGTGTGATAAGGCTGATTTCGTTCCCGAGCATCAGCATCGCCAGAATATTGAGAACGGCGTTGCTAGGAGACGAGGTGCTCTTCCTGTGGTGGTTGTCTAGGCACTGTGCAGATTGATGCGATACTGTATGCCTGCATTGAAATCATTCAGCTGCGTTCTTGGCTTCTTCCCAAAGCAAGCCTTTTACTTTGTGTTTGTGGGTGTTGTGGGTGTTTAGTATTTTCTTCCTTCAAATACTAAATAGATTTAGCTCACTGTATTTTTAGCAGGACTAGACCATAATATTCTTTAACTTTCATATTTCAGTTTTCAACTTGAAGCATAATAGCAAAGGCAATGTTTACAACATGTGCACATAAAGGGAGGTTAACTAAATCATTTTCCATCCATGTCTGTGTATATCTGCAAAGCTTTTTTCTCAAACTATCCTTTTCTTCATAATAGTTTTTTTTACACAGCAGAAAACCAGGAGTAGCATCTTCAACAGGGAGCTCATAATTTATCACAGTAAAAGATTTCTTTTCAGACATGATTTCACTGATGTCACATAGCACCTTTACATTATTGTGATTTTTTTCTTTAAAGCTTTTCACATATCATGAGGAAAAGTTCAAAATTTGACCACATGATGCAAGTAGTAAACACTGAATTATGGACAGTATGAGCATAATGATGATTTATTTGTTTATTTATTTTTAAAAATGTATTTTTGTCATTTTCTGCTCTTAAGCTGGTTGCAGCTAAAAACACTAACAAACTGCATGGCAGATACACAAATGCAAACTCAAAAAAGTAAGTCAAGTATATACAAATCCATCCATAGCTACTGCCTGCTAGTATTAAGGGTGAAGCAGAAGAGAAATCATATCAACATTGAAAAGTCCGTTGTTCTGGTAATTACATTCCAAAATATGATCCATAATAAATGAGGCACATACTGTGGCCCGTTAGTACGACGAGGGCTGTGTGTGGGACATGTTGGCGCCGGTGTGGTGATTCTGAACTGTCACTGGGTAGAGCAGCTGAATGGCAATGCCTTGGTCGGGCTTCTCGAAGGCGCTTATCAAATTTTTGACTTTCCGGAACAAGCGTTTCTGCTGACCAGGTGCTGTCTGCAAAATGAACACAAAGCATTGCTAACTTTCAAATTATTAATGTTTGAACTTGCTGTTTACTCACCATAAAGCAAAAAAACTTCTATTCCATCATCTATTCCACTCAAACTGTAAACTGCACACTCATACTGTTTTCGAAAAAGTTATTTGAACATCCAGTCTGAGTGCTGTTGAACTTTTACTTCATCTACCAAAATGAATAGTTTGTAGTCATTTGTGCCTTATAAAAAAATAATTTGATGAGTGCAAAACATCTTGCTGCTTTTTTTAAAGGGTGACACCCAAGCTCAAATTATGACCACCGCAAAAATGTAGCTGTGGAAACTGTGGTTTTCTCAAGTGAGGCTGATGGTAGCAGGGGGCTATATACTGTTATAGGTTTTTTTTTTTTTTTTTTTTGAAATGAAGAGGGGTGGTTTCTACACAAAGAAGCTTGTAGGCTAAAATGAAACCTGGTCACTCAATAATAAAAAAAAATAAAATAAAATTCAAGGTAAATTTATAAATAAATGAATACCTCTACTGATAATAATAGTAATATTGCTTATAGTTTACTATTATCATTATTACTACTACTACGAATAATAATAATAAATAATAATAATACATTGCTAGAAATTGAATGTTAATCATTATAAATGGAATGTTAATCATTTAAAGAAATTTAATGTTAATCATTTTAAGTGAACTAGAAAATATCTGTCATTATACCTGGACTGCTTGGACTGACAATGGAGAGTGACATTTTCTCACCAATTCAGAATTTTTAGCAATATTTAAAAACAGACTTCAAAACAATATTTTGAAACAGACTTCACTGGTAAGTTGTGGTTTGGGGATTTCAAGTTATTTGTCTCAATGTGCTGAAGTGAACATTAAACTGAGCATATTAAGTGCCTCTGACTGAGTTGTTTCAATGTACAGTCTTTACTAATATTAGGAATAGCCTCATCTGCCAAGATGACAACAGTTTTTTCTTTCTTTCTTTCTTTTTTTTTGGTTTTGTATTTTTGTAGCACTTCTTAATATTGTAAGTTTTAGATTGTCAGGAAAAGTTCAGTAAGAATGCCCTACTGATTCTTTCATTGTTACCAGTAAAGCTCAGCTAATTCTCAGCAATGTTAAAATTAGGATTAGGTTTACAGGTTTATGTTTAGGTTGTATTTAGTTGACTTAAAAAGCTCAAGTCAGTTAACTTAAAAAGCTACATTTAATAGATGCATATGCAGTTAAAATGCAAAGAACTTTCAAAATAATTCTACAAAAATAAAAATTGCATTATTTGCATTTTTAAAACAAGGGACTGAACAGCATGAGCTTTAAACGAAGGAAGTAGTTCTAGTGGTTTGGTTTGCAGGATGTGTTTTGTTTTTCTCCTGTTCGCTGATGTTTAATGCTTTGTTTGCTCTTTGGAGCTACTCTGCAAACTGTTGACATGGACTGTGAGAAAATCTTTACATGTGCAGTGAAGGACTGTACTTGGATGTAACGATGCATGCCATGCATCTCAAACCAAGTCAGCGAGCCACGCATCTGTAAAGTAATTCCTTTGCTAATGGGTCAGTGCATGATTGACGTGAGAGATTTCACAAGAAAGCCTTAGACAGGACCAAAGTCTCACCTCTGCTGCCCAGGAGCCTGCATTGTTCTGTTGGAGCCGGTAAGTGTAGACGAAGCCTTTGCACCTGTCAATTCAATGTCACAGGGTCAAATCATACACAAGTCAAAGCAGTGCAGGGCAGACGCTGTAACAAGCCACTGCAAAGTTTAGCCTGAGACTAAATTCAACCTTTGCAAACTGTCCTTTAGGGCACTAATCTCAGAGACTTGGAACACATTCTAAATGTAAGGCTATATGAATCCATCCCTTAAACCTAAGTGGTCTCACTTATTGCTTCATTATACTAACCCTCAAACTATATGAGCCTGCATGTGTACTACAATTCATCAATTGCAAACTGACTACAGACTACTTTCATCACTTTGTGGTATAGTATTTACTAAGGGACAATTTCTTCAAACCAAAGAATGGACTAAATTGCAGAGGTGGATGAGAAAATGTAGTCTTCGAATACGTCTTTGATTTTGCTTAATTTGGATGTTGGAAACTGCTCCATTGAGTAATTAAATCCTTCAGATATTTACCCCAAGTGGGCTGTTTTAAATAGTTATTTCCAAATAATTTATTAAAGTAACTAAATAATCAATTTAGATCAACAGCTGGATAATAAGATTCCAGGGGGTCAGTCCCAAATTATTAATATGAAGCCCAAATGACTGCTGTGTTGCATTGATTTTTGTTCTATAGGTTTTTACATTTTTTATTTTTATAAATACATTTATTTTTATTGATATAGTGCTTTTTACAACCAAGCTGTAACAAAGCAGCTTTACAGGTCCGAGCCCCTAGTGAGTAAGCCAAAGGCGACAGGTGCAAGGAAAAACTCCCTCAGCTGGAGGAAGAAACCAGGACTCAAAAGGGGAACCCATCCTCCTCAGGCCGACCCGGAGAGAGGTTATGCTGCTTCTACTTTCTTCTTTGGTTCTGTCCACTTTGCTGCAGTGACAGTGCAAAGGTCCCACCTGTGGGACTAATAAAGGTTTATCTTAACTTATCTTAAACCTAGATCAAGGTGATGGAGGTGAACTGACATTAAAGAAAGGTATGCTCACGACTTACAGCACGCACAGGCAGTAGGCTCCAGGCACGCTCTCACTGTCCCGGATTAAGTAGCTGCCATCCCTCCCGGCCTCAGACAGGCGCCTCTCGCAGGTCTCGCGGCTGATGGCCCCATGATAAACAGGCAGCGCTTCCATCTCTCTCTCTCTCTCTCTCTCTCTCTTTCTCTTTCTCGTGCCTCCACCACACCGACAGCTATTTGTTCCTCGAGCAGGAAATGATGAAAGAAGCAGGAAACGCTGCAAACACACAAAAAGAACATTTTCCGCAAGAATGCTTGGTACATGTGGAAAATGTCAGTTGAAAACTTCTGTGATGTGAGATAAGGCCCGGTTTTGCATTGTCACCCTATGCAAACCATGCACGCTTGCAACGATTTCAGGATTTGCAAAAAAGGCTGCTTCACAGATCACAAGCAAGAGCTGAGACTTTATTATACTCTAGATCTTATAATTCCACGTGTGGATGCATGTGTGATTGTTTACAGTAAGGGAAAAAGTTCAGTTAATTGATTGTTATGGTTACTGATGATTTTCTTTTTTTTTTTTTGGTCATTCTTTTCCTATATTTGCGTTCATATGTTATATTTGAGTTGTAGGACTTCATGGGATTAATGAGTACTAGTAACTTTACAATTTCCAGACTTCTAGAAATGGAATTTACTTACTTCTCTTTCTTTTTCTTTTTCTTTTTTTGTATATGTTTCTGTACATTCAAAGCACCCAGTAAATAGTTTACGAATGACACTTAATTTCACGGTCTGGCTCGTATGAATAATGTGAAAAATAGAATTTAAAACACTGAAACACAAGAAAAAAGCTTGACATCAGAAAAGCTGTATTTTATTATTTCATGGATTTAATACGCTCCATTTTTCAAATGCATCACTTTAGATACTGCTAAAGCATTGCATAAAAACAGCATTGCATACCAAGATGTCTTATCACAACGCTGAAATCACAGTGGAAATTAGTTGCTGGTGTTAATTGGCATAAAGTGCTTTTGCAGAATGTGTTGCACTGTGCTGTGTGGTGCATGGCGAAGTAGCTCTGTCATTACAAACAATTCCATTGCATTTGTTAGTCTACCTTTAGTATACCTTTCTAAGAACTCACCGCAAGATGTTTTTCTTTTTGAGAACAGGAACAAGCTTTAGAGGAACCATTTCAGGAAGTCAATGTGAAAGAAACTAATGAAACTCACTGATGAGTTTGGTCTGTGCTACCTTGGATGAATCAAGTACATAGTGTAAAATTGTTCATGCCTTGGAAGCAGAATCTAATTGTATTGTTTTGTTTGTTTGGTTGATTTGGTTTGTTGGTTGGTTGGTTGGTTAGTCAGTTGATTAGTTTAAATTTTTTTCATTTTCAATACTGAAAGCCAGACAGATGTAAACATCTTTCATAAAAGGGTTCATGTCCTTGCACCTGTTCTCCATTCAACTGTGCTAATGTAGCAACAATCTGGGAGATTTCCAAGTCTCGAGTAAAAATCATAGGCTTTCAAATATTTATGATGAAGAAAATCATTTAGAGCAACCATTGAAGCATATCGTCGTACTTTAAGATTTGAGGAAGTATTTCTAGTAATACTGGGTGTTATAAAAAGGAGTGTGACGGAAGTGTGAGTTCAATCAGATTAACTGCATTGCGACTTGCAGATTTATCATTCAGAATCACAATCATAATCAAAAAACTTTAATGACCCCGGAGGAAATTCACACCAACAGAGCATTAATTGCAGGCTCCAGAGGCCAGATGTTCATGACTGGGAGATGTGGCATCCTAAGTACAACCCTAAATCAGAAAATGTTTGGATGAAAAATAAACAAATAAATAACACAGTTCTTCTAAAATTATTCTGTTTCATTGCAGACAGCATGAACTCAAGATATTTCATGTTTTTTCTGGTCAACCTAATTTTGTTTGTTAACATACCTCCATTACTGCATTTCGGGCCTGCAAAACTTTACAAAGAATTTGGGACGGGGCATTTAGAGCTGGTAATGAGGCAATAAACAATGAAATAGTATTGTGATTTCAAACAGGTAATTGTAATTGTAATATGATATAAAGCACTATCTGTGAAAGTTTGAATTTTGAGATGGGCTGAGGATCTCCGATTTTGAGATGAGCTGAGAGAGGATTGCTGAAAAGTTTAAAATAAGGAAGAAAGATTGGAAGAGACTTATTAATCTGTCTACAGTGTATAATATTGTTAAACGAATCAAAGAATATGGAGGAATTTCAGTGCATAGAGGGCAACGGCAAGCCTAAGCTGAACTCCCACAATCTCTGAGCCTTCATACAGTGCTGCATCAAGAACCATTAACATTTTGTCAAGCAATACAGGGCTACATTTACAAATGCCATGAAAAACTTTATGGTACAAATAAGAAGTTTATGCTATCTATGTCCAGAAGCGACATCAACTTCTCTGTTCTGAGGTATCTGGGATGGACCATCATCAGTATTGAGAGTAATGCATTACAAAAGTAAAGAATTACTGTACTGCATTGCTTTTTGCTGTAACGCGGTAATGTAAGGCATTACGGTAATATTTTAATGTCAGTAATGCATGTTACAATGCATTTTAATCCAGAATTAAGTGATGTTTTTTTTTCTTCATACTTTAGCGTCACCTGAACGGTTGGAAGGGATGACACAGTTATGCTGTAAACAGCTGTTTATTATTGCACAGAACAGGTTACTGTTGGCCGTAACCACGCCGCAGTAAAACAGAAAAATAACAGTGCCCAACTAGCGAGATGCACCCTCGCTTCTCTCATACTCGCTCTCTCCCTCAGCCACACACCAACACCCCCACACACACACACACACACATACGCACACTCCGTCACACGCATACCCCTCCCCCAACCTGCTCATCCCATTTCTAACACATTTCTAACACAACACCTAACTAACTAACTAACAGGGTCGCTACAATACAAATTCGCCGAAATCACCGCGAGATCAGCAGAGGAGAAACGTCCACACAAAATGTTTCACTTCTTGCAGTCAGACAGAACACAGAGATGGATAGTACGTCAGATAGTACTGTTTTTAACCCTAAGCCCAGCTCAGTCAGATACCACATCACCTTCCACTAGCTGTGTAATGAGGTAATTGAGCGTCATGAGCTACATTTATATCCAAATAGATTTACATTTACATTTAGATGCCAAATCCATATTTCCAGTAATTTTGGTGAGAGTAACTTAAAAGTAATGCAATAGTAGTGTAATGCCTTATATTTTAAATACAGTAATATTGTAATG
>JBBPCY010000032.1:19987865-20002398 GCA_037974405.1 Brachyalestes nurse | reverse complement strand
ACACATATATATATATACATACACACACACACACACACTAATCCCCCAGTTCTACGTGGATCAGGACTCGCAGATTCAGTCACACGCAATAAATATATTTTTTTCTGGATGTTTTCACCTTTGTCCCGCAACCTTCTGAGTTGCATATCTTGGTGTGGAAAGCACTCAGACAAACTTCACAGTTCGGTAGATCTTCAGGAGACCTTTCCAACGGGCCCTCATTTGAGCCCCAGTAGATCAGGTTTTATTCTCAGAAAACCGGGTGTCTCAATACTCTTGTCACACAACCTTCCGAGTTGCATTTCTTGGCGGGGAATTTAAATTAAAAGACGGGTTTACCTTGAAAAAAGGCGAATACGCGTTTACCATTACTTTTTCCTTAAGGGTAATGCATTAAAATGAGATTAAAATGAAATTAAAGTGTTCTGGGAGCATGTTTGGGGGCGTATTTAGGGTTTACACTATGAAAATAGGCGCTTTTTTTTTTTTTCCAAAACACAACGCGGTTTTTCCACTATATGCGGGTGCTCTTGGAACATAACCCCCGCGAAAAGCGAGGGATTACTGTACAGTAAACCCCCAAAATACATTACAGTTCATACTGAACTGCTGTCTCCCGCAGTGCTATAATGTTACCCCTACAGTGCCTGACAAAAGTCATGTCACTTAACCAAGCTGTAGGAACAACAAATAATGACTTGACTTGTAATAATCAGTTGGAATCAGAAATGGCTTATAAGAAAGGCAAAGCAGTCTAGATTATGCTTGTTATACCAAAATACAGTTTTGCATCATTCATTGAGTTGTATCATTTAATTAGGACAGAAAGGTCAAATTTTGCCTGGACAAAAGTCGTCATATACAAAACATAATGTAGAAATTATACATATACTTTATTTAGAATACACAAACATGCTACAATAACATCAGAACATAAGTCATGGTGCCTTGGAAAAAAGAATTAATAACGTGTATGACTTCCATGAGTTTGGAGGACCCTATCCATAGGTCTTGGCAATGACTGAAATAACTTGTTGATAAAGTCATCTGGAATGGCGAAGAAAGCAGTCTTGCAGGACTCCCAGAGTTCATTGAGATTCTTTGGTTTCATATTCCAGTCCTCCTCCTTCATCCTATGCCAGACATGCTCAATAATGCAGGTGTTATAGACTTTAACAAATCCATAAAACAGGTGTTATGGACTTTAACAAGCTGTGAACATCAAGACACTTTTTGACTGTTTCATTTTGCACCCACTTATTAATGTGAAAGCCCTTGGCATTAAATTGATCCATTTATTGTAACAATTGATTGATTAGAAATAAGGTTTTATGCCTTTTTAAGTTACTATGTCCTTATGTGACAAGACTTTTGTCAATGACTGGTACCTTTATTAGCCAGAAATGCCACAAATACTGCAGGATACCTGTTGGAACTGCATGGACCCAAGATTCACCCAGAAAACAGTCAGGTTTGAAGGAGGAAAAATCATGGTTTGGGGTTACATCTTGTCACATAAGGAAATAGTAACTTAAAAAGGCATATAACTTTATTTCTAATCAATCCATTGTTACAATAAATGGATCAATTTAATGCCAAGGCCTTCCACATTAATAACTGGGTGCAAATTGAAACAGTCAAAAAGTGTCCTGATGTTCACAGCTTGTTAAAGTCAATAACACCTGCATTACTGAGCATCTCTGGGATAAGATGAAGGAGGAGGCTTGGAAGATGAAACCAAAGAATCTCAACGAACTCTGGGAGTCCTGCAAGACTGCTTTTTTTTGCCATTCCAGATGACTTCATCAACAAGACATTTCAGTCATTGCCAAGACGTATGGATGCGGTCCTCCAAGCTCATGGAAGTCATATACGTTATTATATACTTATATACACCATGACTGATATTACTGTAGCATGTTTGTGTATTCTTAATAAAGTATATGTATAATTCCAACTGATTTCTGATTCCAAATGATTAACTACAACTGATTATTATTTGTTGTTCCTACAACTTGGTTAAGTGACAAGACTTTTGTCAGGCACTGTATACTTACAAAAAGCTTACTAATCATTAACACTATTATGCAATCTTTTTGCACTAAATTATCACATTAGTAACTCTCCACTCACACACTACATAACTGCCATTACATACCTGAAGGTTTTCACATTAACTGCTATGTACGTGCAAGTTTATACCAGAAAATATTTGTAATTTCTACACATTTACCTGTTTAAGGCCACTACTTACCATACTGTAAAATAAAGTACTACCCATCTTCCCTTCCTCCCACATGTAAAACCTAAACGCTAGACTAAACACTAGAGCTTTAACTGCACTTGAAATTGAAATCTAAAGGGGGTTGTTAGGCCTGGGAAATCGAGAGCTCTATCCATGAATGTTTTATGAATAGCCTCAAATGTTTTATGAGCTCTGGATCTCGAAAATAATTAAAAACAGCCAATAGCCCCAGGCCCCAGGTCTTTTTTGGGGATGTGGTGATAAATACATACAAAGTTGACCTCCAACTTCAGAGCAACTTGTACAAGAAATGTCTCAAGCTTGGACGGAATTAAGAGTGAGGACAAGCTTGGCATGGCTGTTGATTATTTTAGTGCATTAAAGAAATCAACCTTTATAGACCCTGTGTTTTTCTGGATTGTTTTAATATCTTTTTTATCTTAAGTCATATATCAGATAACAGAGAGATTATCAATAGAGTGGGTGTGATTCCAGTCATCTACAGAAAGCAAGAGCATGCCCATTACGTGTGGCATCAGACTTAACAACCAAACTACAACACACCCCACCCCCAGAACAAAGTCCTGCTTGTTTTATGATCCTAACAATGCTGTTGTCTAAACCTAAAAAAGTCCACCAGAGTATTGTGAAAACCCAACCACCATCAATCGTAAATTCCACTTTACACTGTTGGCTCAGTGGTTGGCTTTCTGTTGGCTCACTGCCACAACACGAATGACCCCAGTAATCCGGACAGTAACCCAGACTGGAAGGAGTACAAAAAATAAGGAATGGTGAATAGCAGCAATGCAGACCAAAATGGATTAAATATAGACTATGATAAACTGAACCTCGCTTAGTTAGTTAGGTTTCCTTAACTTACAATAAATATTTCAAGCCTTACTGAACACATTCTGGTTTTTTTCTTTTTTTAATGAGTGGTAAAAACTGGTTTAGTTTTAGGAAAATACCACAATATCTTTGCAAATCCTTCCATTATTGTCACCATAGTTATAGCTGTCTACATTTTGCAAAGAGGAACAGAAACCTGTGTTTTTGGATCAATCTGATATTGACAGTGACGGATAAAAGAAACATCACTTGGATTGACATGTTGAGCAATTCCCTGTCAGATTTGATTCTTTAGTTCACTGTTTTTATGCTCTTTGTGTTTCTTATTGAACAATTCTTCAGACTCAGTGACAAACACTATGAGCTTGTCAGTAGCCATTTTTATCAGTATATACTTGTATGAGCTGCTTTTGATAGTTCAAAATCAGACTGAAAGCCTTTATTTATGTGGAGAAGTAACATGTTTGTTTAGAATTTGCACATTTATGCCAGTACATTATGACTGCATCATTAGAATAGAACCTGGTTTCCCTTTGGAAGCTGATTTCTCTCTGAGGAACAGGATGGATGTTCAGCCAGGCTGAATAGACTTCACATGTTTGTGCTTCTTGCAGCAGCCAGCTAAGCTGAAAGTTGTTAAATGCTGTGATGTAATTATTACAGTTATGTAATGTGAAAGTGAATGATGACCAGTGTCACCATACACTTTGTAACGGGGTTTGCTGCTGCTGCTGTTTGGTGTGCTGTTGTTGCTACTGTTTATTTATATATTACATTTTTAATCTGATAAAATACCCCAACCCCATGAAGAGGATTAACACGGATCTCTCTTCCCTTCACAGTCATTACTCATGTGTTTTACCTCTCTGGTTGTTGTCATCAGATGCACCTCTAGGCACATTTTTTACAGAACAACTTTACTTTTTTTTCCAGAGAAGCCAAAACTGCTCGCTGATGGCTGGAATAAATAACTGCGCAGCCACTTCCTCAAATGATGAGGAAAGACAGAGAGAAAGAGAGCGAGTCCTGTAAAGTCCTGTGAACAACAAGCACCATTCTTAAATTTTAATTAACTGTATATTTAAAGGAAGACTTCATCTACTTCATGATTAATAATCCCTATCAAACCTGCATTATGGCATGGTTACTGGGCCTGGTGTTGATTTCTGTATAGGGGTGCTTGGCACTGCTTTGCTAACCAATCAGCACCTTCTTCTTTCCTTTTTTTTCTTCCTTTCTTCTGCATGTGAAAGTGCACAGGCTTTTCTCTCCTTCTTCTTTTTGTTTTTCTTTTACTGTTTTATGGCAGCTGTTCCTGATTTATTCTCCCACTCCCTGCTGCTTGATAAGTGATTGTCAAAGCAAGTTTCTACACATTTTTTTCTGAAGATTTTAATGCCTCCTTTGATAGCGACTGCTGAGGGCTTAGTTTTGTTTTCGCCCTCCACAGAAGTAACAGATAGTTTTTTCTTCTTCTTTTCCTCACATACAAAACACTTTTGTATGCTATCAAGGAATAAGAAAAGGGGAGAAAAAGAAAAAAGACAGGGGGAATGGGATGAAACGAGCTGCTTGGTTTGACTCACATTAAACAGGGAGAGGGATATTAAAAAAAGAAGAAAAGAAATAAAACAGCCCATGCGAAAGATTTCTCTTTCTGCCTTCCAGGCGAACGCATTAACCAAAGTCCCTACTGAGATGAGATACGCCTTTCAGGCTTTTGTTGGATGAGCGCAGACAGAGGCATGCCATTAAAAGACACTTCGCTGCTAGGGCCTCCTGTCTTTCCTTCTCAACAGTGTCAAACTGATTCGTTTCTGTGATTGTGCATCCCTGATCGTTAGCGGACCAGATGAAATGGATTTCCATAGCGCTACCCGTACTGTAACAGTGTGCACAGATTTCCGAAATGCCATCTAATTAGGCTATGGTGTATAGCTTTTGGCATTGGTTCCTTTTAATAAGTGCTACATAGACTCAAATCTGAAGAAGCAAATTGCTGGCTGGCTAGCTAATCTTTGCTAAATACCTAATGTGCTGTTGCACCATATTGTTTTTATTTTGTCTTTTTAGAATAAAATAATTCATTTAAAATTATTTAACCTAAAGCTCTTAACATTTAATCATCTGCCATATTGTTGAGATATCCCAAGTTCAGTCAATGCTGCCATTTGTGGCCAGGAGTCGAGCAGAGCTTAATTAATTTTGGGCTTTGTGAAATGAACCCTCAGAAACATATAAAAATCAGAAACCACTTTAAAGCACCTATGAAAAGCCAAAATAGTGAAAATCACTTTAAGATTCCGTCAGCAGATTTTAACAATCTGATATTGTAAAACAATCTGACATTGTATTTCAAAACCTTTTCAACACCTATTTACTTTGCCCCATATAAACATGATTATTAGTCCTACCTATCTCATTTTAAAAGTTATAATGTGAACGTGACCATTCTGTCATATGTAAGCCCCAGTTTGCTTTACTTATTTGAAGATGTGCTGTGGTATCTGACACTAGGATGTTATTAACAGATTTTAGTCCTGTAAGTTGCAATGTGGAGTACTGAGAGAGGCCACTGACATTGGGAAATACTAATGGTATGAGGACGTGTGTACTTGGTCAGCAACAATGTTTAGGTAGCTTGTCAAAGTAAAATCCACATGAATACGCATGAAAACTGCGATGCTCTGTGTTTTCTGACACCTCTCATAGCCTGCTTTAAAGTTTTCAGCAATTTGTGTAGCTCTTCTATGGGATCTGACCAAACAGGCTAGCCTATTGCCTGTTCACTGGTTGTTCTTCTTCAGATTGCACTTCAGAATAGAAACACCTGCTGTTCTGGAAATGCTCTTACCCAGTTGTCTGGCTATCGCCATTTGGCTCTTGTCAAATTGGCTCAGATCCTCATATAGGCCATTTTTCCTATATCCAACACACTAACTGCTCCCCGGGCACTTTGTCACTGCTCCCCGTGTGCTGTGTCACTGGGCTCTGTGTTCCTGGCTGCCTGCTGCTTCACTTGGTTGAATGGGTTAAATGCAGAGAACAGTTTGGCTGTTCAGTCTGTGTGCTGTGCTGTGCTGTGGAGTGTTCACATGTGACAAATGGGCACTGTACACTTTACAATTAACTGACTAATCATTTACTGCCTATTTTCCAACTCTTGACAGATGCCATTGTAAAAAGGTAATCAGTAGGGATGCACCGATTATTCGGCCACCGAAATTTGATTTGGCCGAAAATGGCAAATAATGCATTTTTTCGGCCATTTTTTTTTTTACGCGACCGAAATGATGACACCACCGCAGCCTGCATGTGCTAGATTGGATTAGAGTCAGCATATCTGCTGTGTGGCCGCATTTCGATATATCTAAGAAAGACACACAGAAAGTAAAGTTTGTAAAGTGCGCAGCGCAATACTGAAATTTCTAGAGGGGGTGCATCCACAAATACTTTCTCAACGTCGGGATCAATTTATAATATAAAATCAATGCAGAGTATGAAGCACAGAAAAGACAAGACCCTTCGAGCACACACACTCCGTCTGTGGCAGGCGTTTTTGAAAGTTTTCCAGTTTACAGTTACAGTTAATATATGGGCTATGTCAGTCTTTGTTTTGATACACTATTTTGTTATAGGCCTACAGAGAATGTTGTTATATCTTTCACCAGTTTTTAAAGCACTTGTTCTGAATGCACTTTGTTGAATGCACTAGTTTTATGAGAGAAGATATCTAATTGTATAATATTTCAGCTATCTTGCTTTTAGGCTATCCATGAGTGGGGCCAAGTAAAATATTTTATTTAAAATTTAATTTTATATTGTGCATTGTTTGAATGCTAAATAAATATTTTCATAGTTTTGTAACACATTTAATATTTGAATAATTTAATAATAATAATAATTTCTTTCAATTTTCGATTTCGGTTTTTGGCCAAGTGTTTCCTCATTTTCGGTTTCTGGTTTCGGTCAAAAAAAAGTGATCAGTGTTAAATACAATTGTCTATAAATACATGTTATATATGAAGAATAAATGGGGCATGCAAATAATCAGGATACCTTTAGGTAATTTGTAGCCTGCCACAGTAAAACATTTGTCCCCATTTCTTTGATTTAATCTACTCAATATACCAAAGGAAAGACATAAAATAGTATTTTTACACCAACAAGATGATTCAAGCCAGGTTACATCTAATATTTTATCTAATTTACTAGATGTTTTTCCTCATTCTATTATTTCCTACTATCCTCATAATAGCATTTAGGCATGCTTGACATATATACACTGTGGCATGCTATTGCATGCCTGGTGGTGCCTCAGAACCCCTGTGCTATGAATAGATCTCCTTTATGAGAGTACTTGATCTTCAGGGTCTATGTCTGTCTCTCCTCTCACCTGAATAATGTCCTGTTAGGCACAAAGTGTTTTCTCTTTGAAATGTTCTTTAAACCCAGTCACTGATCTTGTGTTTCTCTCTCTCTCTCTCTCTCTCTCTATCTCTCTCTCTCTCTCTCCTCCTCCTCCTCCTCCTCCTCCTCCTCCACAGCAAACTCAAGTCTCCTTGGTGGTGGAGGAGGTAAGTGATCCAACTTTGATAACCTGTTTGTAGCACCTGCATTTGTTGGAGCACATGTGAGGTGCTTCTTAATCTCATATGCCTTTGGACAATTTGTGAGAGGACTGTTCTCGCTAGCACTGCAGCATTTTAACTGATTTAAATGCTTCACACACCTTGGAGAGTCATAAGTCCAGACGTGGTTGTCTCTTTGCTGGCCCTGTCACAGCGTTTTAGCATCAAATGCTCAGATGAAATCTGAGCCATCCAACCATCTCTGCAGGGTAGAGAAGGGGAGGGGTCAGGCCAGTTTGAAGAAAGCTGCCCAGAGTTCCTCTTTTGGAAGAATTTTGCACACAGTCTGACATGATTGAAATAATCATTGCACAGAGCACTAGACAGGGCAAAGAAAGGGAGATGAAGGAGGGGGAGGAGGAGGAATCAGTCCAATTACTTGAATTTTGATCCCAGTGGTGCTACACATGGGATTCCAGTTAGTCCTTAGATAATGAACAAAGGCTAGAGCAGTTATTTCCCCCATTGCCTTTTGGCACAAAATCCTTTGTTTATTCATCTGTGCCCTTGTGTTGACCAGAACTCCCTGCTTCCAGCTAAGAATGTAACTATCTGATTTAGAGGTCAATGTGAGAGCAAACTTAGGTATTGGATTTTTTGACACTTTTTCCATGCTGTTTGCCCTAATGGTTTAACACATTCTAGAGTATGAAAGCTGTTTTTGAGATGGGTGTGGTTCAGAGAACGTATCTCTGGTGCATCTGAAATTGTATGCCACACTTGAAGTGAACCCCGGTCTCAAATAATGTGTGATGATTGGTTCATTTTGCTCAGAATTGCCAGTTTCTGTCTATAGTTTCCATAACAAAAATGTACCAACCAAAATGCAACATTGAAAAAACATGCAACATTGAAAAATCAGTAATGAACTGCAGCATAAGTTAACTGCTGTTTTTATGCCCTCGATAATATCCAGGTAAGAAACTAAGTTGTTATTAGTAGATAGATGTTGCCAGCATACTTATTCAAATATCTAGTCAGATCTTGTTATTTGAAATGTTTGTTCTTTATTTATACCCGGTATTTCATATAACCCATTTTATTTGAGACATATTTTTCTTTTAGGCATAAAATCTCAAATAGCTGCAGTTTGTTTCATTAACTGTAGCGTGCTAAGGACATCACACAAAACATTCTGTACATCTTGTGACTGCATACATGGTTGATATCTTGTCTCGAGTCACATGATACATAGAAATGTAAAACAAACCTGAGATAATAAACCACTTCTCAAACAATCCCATAATTAATGCTAAGTGTGGACAGTATTTGCACCTAGGGTGAACACACCATATTTTAAGAGGTAGACACATCTGCATTATGTATAGAATCATTTCAGCCCTTTTATGGCTATTTTACCACATTACTCTATATTTATGTCATTTATGTGAAGGGATCAGATTTTTTCCAACGAAAGTTAGCAAGTGGTAAAAATGTTTGTGGTAAGAACTTCATGTAAAATCTGCACAAAAAGCAGAAACATTTTGCAGAAACAAAATTCCTTGCAAAAACATATTACTATGATATCTCACACTATACAAATACTAAATATGAAGTATTTCACTATAATATTTCAACATTATAGCCTGACGTCTTAACAAATCTGAATTGTTTTGGTACATTGTACGATACAAATGTTGAACCTCTATTTTATGGGGCTCAGAATGATCTTGGGGCAAAAAGCATTGAATATCTAAATCTAGGCCTTGATTTCAGCCCTTAGAAGCAAGAGATCATCTGTTTCACATCAAGCTCTTTGGCGTGTCTCCCATGTTATCTGATGCATGCTAAACACCCTAAAGTTCTGTGCTTATTGTAGCAGTCCCCTCAGACCCTGATTTTTATCAGTCACTTGACACAGTCTCCTTGATGGGTGCCTACAAGGGTGGGGGAGGGGAGTTGAGTCTGGCTGAGATCAGAGGGCATACGGCTGTGACAAAACCACTTAGTGCAGCACCTGTAAATGAATCGCCATGACCATGGGACCAGAAGTCAGACGCTGCCGAACCATTTTGTTCATTGCTACCTCTTTGTATGTCATCAAGGCCCTTACATCGATTGGTCACAACAGTTAATGTCTCAAGGGCAATTTGTTGTCTTCATTATTTTCCAGTAATTGGCCTCTGCATTCAGTGTGGGGCCTTGGACATTTTGGGCCGCTTCTGAGTATGCTTGGTGGCCATAGAGGGCGTTTCATATTAGCAGTGAGATCCTAAGAGAAAATTATGTGAAGAAGATTGCCTGTTTGCACAGCTCAGTCTGGAGGTGGTTTTCTAACCTCTTTGGCTCCAATAAAGAAGCTCCATTGTGGTTTTCTGCACCAAAGAGATCCTAATCAAAGCCCTCATCAACAACATAATTTCTCCCCTAATTACTATCCCCTGATAGCAGTGTTGGTAAGCTAATTAACCCTGCAACAATAAGATGTTTGCTCTCAGAAATCTGCCTCAGTAGCTTTTGGGCAAACGCATTATACAAATGCTCGACATTAAAAAGCAGTAGGTAGCTTTTGTAGTGGTCCGGGCTTGAACTCGCCAGGAGGTAGGAAGGTTAATCCTATGTAAATAATTGCAATGTCCAGGGAAGAGTGGATCAACTGGAGTAAAACCTGTGCAAAAATAACCTAATCTGGCTCAGCTGCAAGAGCTGAGCGATGGACTTGTGATTGAAGACTCTTTTGGGTGGCAAGAGATCACTGGTTTTATCGTCAGAATACTTCTTTCGCTAAGCCAAGAGGTTTCTCTTTCTTTCTTTTTTTGGCCCCCCTTCCTGGTTTACTCGAAACAAAGCCAATCTGCCCCTTCGTATTATCCGATTCTGTATCAAAGCCATTTTATCTCCTCACCCTACTCTATTGCTGTTGGAAACAGCAAGCTGTTTTCTTTCCCCTCCCACTCTCACTGAGCTCTTATCATTTAGCAAGGTGAGGACCTCCAGTCGTGGAGTTCATCTCATCTGAGGCCTCTTCTTTCAGTGGGCTGCTTCTCAAGAAGTCTAGGAGAATGGGTGGGGGGGCATAGTGAAGTTGATTTGGTTGGACTCTAAATGGTTTGTAATAAGCTGTGTTGGTCAAAGAAACCACAGTCTTTTGTTTGTGTAGTTAAATGATATTTTATGTCAGCTGATTGGGCAGTAACACGCAAGTTGTCCCAATAACTTTGCCCCATAGTTTCAAAAGCCCAAGTGATTCCTGTTGTTGGCTACAAAAAAAACAAAAAACAAAAAACAAACGCTAAAACCCAGCATTCAACATGTTCTGTATAAGCCCAGCATATTTTAAAGTTTTGTATGGTCAGTGTAATATGAATAATTTTTCTCTCCCAATAGATGCTCCAGTTGCTGTTAAATAATTTCTTTTTGCTCTCTTTTGCCTTTGCTCTTCTCTTGTTGGTAACGATGAAGTTGGCTTTCAAGAGAGAGAGAAAGCTATAGCAACAGTGGAGGACTTAGTTTAGGCTTAACTAGACCTCCCAAATAAATCACACCACTTTAAGTGATTGTGCCTCCCATTGAGGCCATGAAGGACTGGAAGCTCTTGACGTAACAGGCAGCCTGAGCCTAACAAAGAACAATATAGTTTAAAAAAATTAAAGACTTGCTCCATAATTAAGGTGTTGTCTTCAGAGTTTTAAATGCTCCTGTAAACAAAATATGTTCACCCGCCACTTTATAGTTACATCTACATTTTATTGACTCTCATTGTCCTTTTTATACACTTGCCATCTAAATATACTTTGTAGTTTACATTTGCAGACTGTAGTCCATATGTTTTCACAGCATAATGTCCTTGCTCCCTTTTATCCTCTTCATCAATGGACGGGACCACAAGACCACAACTTTAGCACATGTTATTTGGACTCTGGACCATTACCACTGCAGTGACATGGATAATGTGCAAACATTGGACACATCTACACTGTTGGTTGCAGATATAACATTTTTGATAATATTTCACCTATTGCTGTGCAGAATGGGTAAGTCATTATGTAGTCCTTAAATATTGGTCAGTTACTTGGCACAGGACACTGTTAGCTGAGGAGGTAAAGGGGGCTAACAAATGAAACAAAGAAACAGGCAGGATTTATTTGGCAGGATATCATTAATCACATTATTAAAAATAAATTGTGTGTTGCAACAGGGTGGCTATAACCTGTAATTGCCTACATACATAGTAACCTATAAGGCAGAAGACTTAAATTGTGAGTGGAAGTATAGTGTCGGTAAAAAAGTGGATAGCTAGTATGTTTAATATAGCAATTATAAGAACCAATATTGTGGAAAATTTACTTTCTTTAAAATAGGTGTTTAATTATGTAAACAGGGTTCAAATCGTCCTGTTTTTGTCACGGCGTGATGTGCTGGGGAGTGAGGCGAGGTGCAGAAGGCAGGTTCCAAGTGATGGAAGTTTATTAACATAAACACGAAGACTCAAGACAGACGATAACAATAAACAAAAGGAATTCACGGAGGCCTTTTAACTCAAAACAAAGCTACAGTAAAGACACAAAAGGATCAGGGAACGTGAGGGTAAATGTGAGGGATGACCAGCCAAGAACTATCTAACACAAAGAACTTAAATACAAAACCCACACATACCAAAACCAATCAAAAACCCCAATTACTTAACTTAAACACAAGACAGCTGACAGTGACTATAGACACAAACCTGAACTCATGATTTCAACATAAAAGTCCCAAAAACAAAACTAAAACTATAACCCCATAGCAGCCCCTCGTCAGTTTTGTCTGATATGGAAATTATGCTGCAAAACATATAAAAATTACTGTTTTTGTGATGTCATACATCAGTTTAATCTTGCTCATTTACGCTGAAGTGATAAGGGATAAAGAGAGGTTTGAAAATGGTAATTATGTCATGAGTGGACCTCATGGGAAAGTTAAAATGCAAGCAAAAAGGAACAAGGCCTTGGGTGGCACGGTGGCGCAGGGGTTAGCTGTTGCCTCACAGCAAAAAAGTCCTGGGTTCGACTCCCGGGTTGGGCGCAGGGTCTTTCTGTGTGGAGTTTGCATGTTCTCCCTGTGACCATGTGGGTTTCCTCCCACCACCAAAAACATATGAAAAGCAATCAAGCAGGTCATGCATTTTGAGCACCATCATCTAGACCCAAGGTACAACCAGTACTTATTGATACTACAGTATGAAAGCACTAACTTGTCATTATGTTTTATCATGCTTGAACCCTATCTTGCAGATGATATTTTGAGTACATTAACACATTTGCACTGATAGGTTCTTTCTCCAGGCTACCTGAAGGACTTTAAAAGGCTCTCATTTTCATTCCAGGTCCTGTACCTGACCAGTTACCTGTTTTTTGTTAGTTAAGCCACACAGTGACCTACGTATGCTTCATTCAAGCATAACAAAGCCATCTAACTTCAGGGGTGAACCTGTGAACAAACAAGTGCAGATGATAACAAATGATCGGGTCGGTGATTAGTATACTGCTGGTCCTGAATGCTGAGTAGTTGGAATACCTTTATCTAGGCACCTTGTATCTTTAGGCACTTTGCAGCTTGTCACAGTAAAACATTTGTCTCCATATAAAGAAATTAGGATGGGTCAGGATTTTTGCACAGTACCGTATAATTAACAAAAATAGTCATAATGTAGCATAAAATATAAAATTTCAGAAAGTTACACATGGGAATTAATTGGGGCAGCCTGTCAATGTCTATTGATGATTATAATTATTTCTGTAGTTAATAATTATGATTTTATTTTTTTTTCACCACTATTAACACCATTTCCACAAATTAGAGACTTTCCACAAAATAAAGAGACTTTTCCATTTAAAAGTAATGCATTCTGCTATTGCTCTTATTTTATTTTTATTCTGTCTTATTTTGTTGGTTTGTTCCCCCATTTGACACCATTTACTGCTTTACTGACATGTTTATAACACCGAGAACATCAACGATACATACATTCTTACAATAAATGATGACCAATCTTCTTCACAGTGTTTGCACAGACAAACCTTTACAGTTTGAGCTATGAGAACATCTCTGTCTGTGACCATGTCCATCTCCTGTTTAAACCTTTTCTGTATGCAGTCATTAAAGGCCCAGTATGGCAGCATTAAGAGATGTTTATTGGATCTCTCCACGATTGTTGCACAAAATTTCTTTGCAAAGGCACACAGGCTTTTTCTGTATGTGCTTAATTTTGGTCTGCAGGCCTTTGCTGCGTGCCATGTGACAGTCTTTTGCTCGGGGGAGCCAAGAATAGGTTTTTACAATTACACATTGGCCCAATCAGGAGTGATGGATGGACTAATTGATGGGAAATGATCACACCATTAGTTTTTGGGTGACTTCTTTGAGCTCTATATTTAGCAGTAGTGGCGTGTTGTGATGGAGAGAACAGAAGTCTATTACTCTTCAGAAGCCTCTAGAAGTTTTTCTCTGGCTTAATACTGATGAAAAGAAGTCTGGACACTCTTTCCAGCAGTTAATGCGAGTGAAGCAAGCTGGCCTGCTGAAGCTCTTTCGGTCTGTGTGACGTGCTGGTGAATCAGATGGAGAACAACCAAAAAAGCTCTTGCCAGTTTCTGAAGTACACTGCAAGCCAAGATTTTGGAAACAACCCTCATATTGTGGTAAATACTGATCAGAATATTTTTGATTGTGTATAGGATGTAAAAAACATTCAGGATCAGATTTAATTAATAATAATAATAATAATAATATTTCCAGGGCTCAAGGATGCTTTACAATAATATTCAACAAACAAACAAAAAGGACATACAGAGGACAGGTGGAATCAAGTGTAACATTCTGCAAA
>JBBPCY010000032.1:19951752-19987765 GCA_037974405.1 Brachyalestes nurse | reverse complement strand
TGGCCATCAAACCAGGTTGGGTTGATGTCTTCACAGTATTCAAATTTTTTGAATTCCTGTTTTCGTGGGTTTTATGACCTGGAAGCCCAAATTATGTACAAATAAACAACTAAGTACTTAAAATCATTTAGGTTGTGGGCCCTGAACCTATAATCTATGAAAGTGTAACGCTTTAAATAGAATTATGGAAATAAATAAACTTTTCCATGATATGCTAATTTTTTGGAAAGGGTCTGTATTTACTGGACAACAATGATAATACAAATTATTCCTGACTTGTACATGTCAACAACATAAGAGTTCCCCACATTAGTACTGGCACAGTAAAGTCAAATTTAGCATTTTAATGCATATTCAGACATATATTCTCATTAAAAAGATTACCAACAAAAAAGATTAAGCAACTCACTGATGTCATTTTCAATAGGTCTATTTGGATAGATTTATTATTCTTTGGGAACATATAAGTGGGCATATCTATTAGAACAGTTGGTTGTACTCTTTCAATAGAATTTCTGAAGGTATAAAAATAACACGTTCTAGCATTTCTAGATTTTTCTTTTTTACAATAGAGCATCTATTAGAAGGTTCTTTAGGAAACCAAAAATGGCTGCAACCCTTTCTGGTTGAATTTTGCACTTTTATTTTTAAGAGTGTATGTTACTATTTGAACTGATTGCCCCCACACATACACATACACACACATACACTTTGTTTTTGCCTCTGAAGTCATGGATAGTCAAATATTCTTCTAGCAAGTAGTGTAGATTCTTGGCGCCAACAAGGCAAGAGTCAGTAGATCACACTAAAATAGAAATACTTTAGGGCTTTAGATTAAGACAATATGAAAGGAATATTTCCTCAGAAATGCAGACTATTTGTCTTCTTGGGTTATAAGCATTTGGTATGCTGGGTGTTTGCTAGTTTTGAGGATTTATCCACAATTCGATATACAAGTTCAGTCATAAAATGATTGTATGCATGCTGACGGTGCCATTTATCATGCAAACAGATGAAACTGTGTGAAGTATCTGATCATTTTTGACCTTGCAGTCACCCTGGATTATACCAATATTCTACAACAACTACAATATTTGAAACAGTCACAGTCTAAACCGCGCTCAGTCCTGGCTGCCACAGGAGTTTTATTTAATCAGTTGATTAAAATGAATATTCAATAACCTTTATTTAACATTGCATTTTTAATTGATTTTTTTCTTTTTTGTTTTCTGACAAGCAGTGAACCAGTTTGTATTCTTTTTTTATCTGGCATCACAATGTGAGTATGTAAAAAATATGTTTTTCCTCTAAGAAAGTCTCTGTTCTCAATGGAAATAGGTACTAAGGTAACACCATTTACCCAAATACAAATCCACAAATTTAAAATCAGCCCTCCAAAAGAAGAGATATTCGAGATATTTTCGGACTGGTAATATGTTATAGGACAATTTGTGTTGTCAGTGTCAAATGTTAATGTTACCATTCTTCCCCACATATGAGTGCGATGCTAAGAAAGTACAACATCCTTCCCATCCAGGCAGAGCAAGGCCAGTTATCCTGTCCTGGACTCCCAGAAACAGATGGCCGTGGCACTGCCAGTAATTAAACTTGCAATCTCTCCATGATAGGACTAATGCTTAGATGGCTGTGCCACTCAGGAGGCTGAATTACTGAATCCTGCATTCGAAGCTAAATGAATCTGAAAGCCTGGATTATGCCATTGTAATTAAATTCTCTTCGCTTACAGCTGATCCTTCTTTTGTTTGTTTGTACTTTAAAACATGATATAATGTCAATGTTTAAAATGCGCTTGTTTGTTTGTGTGGTTGTGTCTGACACTAAATACTTAGCAATCTTAGTTCCCTGTCAAAGAATAGTAAGTGACTAGAGCTGGTCAAAGTAGTTTGTGTGTGTGTGTGTGCGCGTGTGTGTATAAACTGTGTATAAAATAATTCTACATAATTCTTGCTTTTTGTTGGACTGGATCTAATTTTGGCAAATTTTTGAAGAATGGTTGGGATCATTATCATGTTAAAAGTATGACATTTTGTCCAATGATACATTTTGTCCAATGAAGCAGAGAGAATGATGCGATAATGAAGAACTGAGTGATATTTTTCTATTTTAATGATCCCACACAAAGTGAATGTCAGACCTGATGTGTTTTTTAAAAACAAATAATTTCAGCATTTGTGTCTAAAAACATGCTACTTCAGACTATAAAATGTTGAAAGCCAGTCAGTCATATTTGTTTCAAGTATTTCTAATGTAATAAAATTCAGAAAAAGGAGCATATGATTTATTTATGTAGTGGAAATCAGAATTTGGTCCATTCGACTTCTGGCCTATAGTGTATATATATATATATGTGTGTGTGTGTGTGTGTGTGTGTGTTGCTGAGAAAAACACGAAAATGAGTCTGTCTGAAATACTGACTTTTTTATTTATTTTTTTACTTTTCCATTGTTTATTCTTTGTTCTATTTAGTTTCTAGTCCTCACCACACTTTTCTTCACAGTGTTCTGTCTCATTAAACACATTTGATTCAACTCCTGTGTTTGTAGTTCATTATACTTTCATTATACTTTTAGGGCTGTAAAACACTATTATCACTAAAGCTACTCCAGTTGTGAAGTGCTTTATTGCTGCTTCCTCACTGACCATTAGTCTGCACATATGAACTGTTGCTGGATGCAGAAATTCCTCCTCAGTGGTGTGAAATGTTTTGCTTTCTCTTGGATTGTTGTGATATTTGACCTAAAAGACTGTTTTCACATCTGATTTAAAAAAAAAAATCTGCATTAGTGCACAAGCAACCGTGAACCCCAGTATATTTTTGAAATGCAGCTCATCCCTGTGTTTGTTTTATTTGCTAAATCTATGCAGAGCTGAAAAGCAAACAACAACAACATACCATCTTAACTTCTGGACCACGCTTTTCATAGGATTTAGCAGTTACTCACCATACTGAGGTTTTGCCATTTTCTGACATTGGAAACATTCTCTCTAAGACGTTCACACAAGTTGTCTTGTCAGGTGAAATTTTGTTTAGTTTTTGGGTTGCCACCAACTCCATATTAACGTCTATATATTTGAATGCAATGTCATTAAAGTGGTAGTGAAGTGGCCGTTTTGTCATACATGAACACACCATGCACAGTGTGAACAGCACTAAATACTGACTTTACATTAAACCCATTCACTCAAGTGAAGCCGTCAGTAGCCAGCAACACAGTGCCTGGGAAGCAGTGTGGACGGTACCTTGCTCAAGGGTACCTCAGTGGTACCTCACTAGCAGTCCTGGGATTTGAACCCACGACCTTCTGATCGCAGGGGCCACTCTGTTGTTTTGCTTTGTGAGTAGTCTGCATACTGTGCAATTGTCCCAGTAAAAAAAAGCTTTGTTTGAGTTTACTGCAGATTTCCCTCCTTAGTTATTCACTGTGACCTTTATAGTATTATGCTATATAGGTTAAAATAGATTGACTTTAGAAATGTAGTCATTTTTAATCCAAAAGCCAAAAAAAAAGAATGTAGGTTTAGTTAGAAAGCTAAACTCACTGACACAACAACAGCAATGATGCATAGAATTTATATACCTGTGTGACTGTGAGTCTAGTACAGCTCGCCGATTCACTGCCAAAAATGTAGATAACTGCCATGGTTGGCGGCAGTGGGGCAATTTGGGCAAGATGCAGTTAGCCAAGGAGCTAACATAGCCATTAGCAAGTTGGCTAACTTGCCTATCTGGGGTGATACTAGCGTAGTGGGCAAAACACTTGCCTGTGAACCCGACGACCACAAAGTTGTAGGTTCAAAACATGAAATTTCTACCATTGTGTTCTTAAGCAAGACACTTAACCCTCAGTGTCTCCAGGGGGACTGTCCCTGTAAATAATGACTGTAAGTCACTCTGGATAAGGGCGGCTGCCAAATGCCACTTTAACATAATTATATATTTTCCACAGCCTAGTGCTAGATGCTGACCTGGAGGGAAAAAAATGTAAACCTAATGTGAGTGGCAGCAGTAGGGTGACTTATAGTGGAGCAAATTGTAATCGATATGAGAATAAATTAATTAATTAAATAGTGGTAGTAGTAGAAGTAGTAGTAATAATAATAATAATAATAATAATAACTACACCACAAATACTAGGGAAAAGACCCAAAGCCAACACATCAGTGTTTAGTTTTTTTCTGTGATGACTTCAGGGACTGGAGAATACAATGTAAGATTTCTAAGACCCCTCCCAAATACAGCCTCTCTCCAGCTCCTCCAGGGTCCTGGCTCCTCTCTTTAAGCTCACCCTGAAGGTCTTCAGTCTCAAAAGGCTGATTATGTGGTCACTGAACCATGTTTGTGTGGATTTAGACGTACATTTTAGATCACTGTCATGATCCAAGTTTTTCCTTTCATATAGAGAAACAGATCACAGATTACAGCTCATATACATGCAGATGGGTGACACCGAGGACAGAGTTGGGTTCATCAAATGGAAGCTCAAACTGTACGTCTATTATTTGACTGCGATGATGCAGATAATGGCTGACCTTGCCTGGCCGGAACCTTTGGCACATGTGGGTTGCGATGGGAGCCTGTTTTCAATGGTAAGTCATTTTAGCTTTTAATCATGAATTATATTTGAAATGTAAAAAAGTTACTACTTTCATGTTCTAGCGGTTTAATTCAGCACAAAACGTTCATGGCTTTTCTCAGTTCATTCCAGTTTGAGGAATACACTTTTATCATCATGAATTTGAATTTAATCTACAGCAATTCATTTGTCAAAAGCAAAATTAAAATTTTGGCGTAATTAAATCATCAAATAAGTATTACATTTGAACAAACTTCTTGCATGTGAGAACAGAAGGTATTTCTAAAGAAAGAGTTCAACTGGTCATATGCGGTTCTTCTTTAGTTACTGTTAATGTTCACAAAGGTAAAGGTAAAGAACTGACAAAATATGAATGTAGGCTAATTTAAAGAAAAGAAAAGACTCTGGAAACCAGGGATGCACCAATACAACTTTTCCCTCTTCTGAAATTGATAGAACAAATTGAAGAACAAATACTGGTACTACCTCTTACGCAGCTAAATTATATTTATACAATTTCCTTTTATAAATATTTCATGTAGCTATAACAGTGTTCAAAAGCAATAATAAAGGAGAATCAGAAATAAAATTCCGGAAGAGATGGTGTTCAAAATAAAGTGGCTGGTCTGTGGCCATATGAAGGTTTGTTGATTATAATGTGTATATATATATATATATATGGGCTGTTAAAAATAATTCATTAACTATTTGCGTTAATTTATTTTCTATAGCTCTTTAAAATAAGTTGATCGTGTGATTCATTTTAAAATCAAACGCCCCTTTGCATTGCAGTACCACACTATCAGTGGGGGCAGTATTACGCTACGCCAGTGACCAGCATACCAGAAGAAGAAGCCCGGGCTCGAAGCTCTCTTCCACCCAGAACCGGAGAAACTCACACGTTAAACCTCACCAAGCTGTCCCATTACTTTCGACTCACGGAACTTCCGAGCGGCATAGCTCCGCGGCGCAAGCACCAATCAGCATCAAACCGAGCAGTTAGACAGGCCTCCAGGAGACCTTTATAACGAGACCTCGTTTGCCATTCTAGCCCCCGGGGACCCGGAGTTATTAGCCGAAAACCGTTAGAGCCGGAGAGCATTTAAAGGCGCGTCCGTCTTTAAATGCGCTCCGCCACACGAAATTTTACAGGGACCCTCAGCTCCTCAAGACCAATCAAACGTGACCGGTAAAGCTCTCTTCCGCTACGGCCCCATGTGCACGGACTTTCCGAGCGGTGTAGCTCCGTGGGGCAAGCACCAACCCCAGTCAAACTTCACAGTCAGATAGGGCTCCACGAGACCTGGCTCTGCGAGCCCTGGTTCTCTAATTTGTTAGAGAAGAAAACCCAGGATCAGTGAAAAAGGAGCAGAGTGTGTACCTATGTATCTATTTTTATCTCACAGCTTTTAAAAGTGTGACAGAGTTGGGAAAAAACAAATAAACAGTCTTCTTTGTAAAATTGATGACTTAGTGTCTTTATTATATATTATGTATTGGGTTAATATATTTTTTTCCAGATTTGCGATTCACTTGTTAATTTTAATTAATCGCTTTACAGCCCTATATATATATATAGTGGAATTAAAAGGAAGTAAAAGTTTTTTTACCTTTAATAAATACCATCATCACTTAAACTGCATTTTGTGTTTACTTAGGTTATCTTTGCCTAATATTTAAATTTGTTTGATAATCTGAAATTTGATTGTATTTATTAAAGGTAAAAAACCTTTTACTTCCTTTTAATTCCACTATTGTAATCATTGCCCAGCATTTATATATAAAATGTCATTTATATTACATTTTGTCCTGAAGAGTTGAAACAAAAGTGTGACACATGCAAACAGACACGGAAGAGGGCAGAGGAAAAGAGGTTTCCCATGGGACTGCAAGTCATCCTTCCCACTTCAGTTTTAAATATACATTCTTTATTAGCTGTATTTCTTTTTTAATTTACTACTGTATTCATGCTATATGACTTTCATGCAATGTTTCCGTTGCAGTAGGTCATGCATTGAGAAGTTCATTTGTTGTTTAATTATAATAATTTTTAAAAGTTTGCTACTGTATCAAGATTTTATTGTACTACTTTAAATCATAGCCAGAATTCTACTATTACAGTCTTCAGTTTTTTTGTTTTGTTTATTTTTGTGTGATCAATATTTCACTTGGAAGTTTTTTCTCCTTCCACTTCCTCTGAAGCATTCATTTATTATTGTACCGAGGAAAGAGGTCTTCTTCTACCAGTAGTAAGGCATACCTCCCACTTGGCAGCTACTACAACCTTCAGCATGTTGAAATGTTTTCTTGATTATTGGTCATTTTTTATTTATCACATACCATTGTTGCTTTTATACTGTTGTGCTTGAGAGACACCATCATCCGGCATCAAATTCCTTGTATGTATTGCTTTATATATTTCACTTCATACCACTTGGCAAGTACTGTAACAATTGTTGCAATTTAACTTCTATGATAGTTATATTTTAACAGTCAGTTTCCGCATATCCATTCTGTAGATTTGTAATAATCCACTAGTGATAAATCATACCTCATACTTGTCATCTACTACAGCAATACATTTGCTGTTTTATCATTTTCTTGATTTTTTTATTTGGCAGTGCAATATTTTATGCAAGATTTAATCTACAATTTATCCATCCATTTGTAGTAAGTCTGTCATCATATCATGGCTTTATAGGAGTAAACCATTTGTATAATGATCACAGTAATCCCGCGCGGTGTTAGCTTCCTAGAGCACTTGCGTATAGTGGAAAAATTAGTTGTGTTTTGGTAAAAAAAAAAAGCCTATTTTTATAGTGTAAACCCTAATATGCCCCCAAACATGCTCCCAGAACACTTTAATTTCATTTTAAACTCAGTTTAATGCATCACCCCTAAAGAAAATGTATTCACCTCTTTTCAAGGTAAACCCGTCTTTTAATTTAAATTCCCCGCTGAGATATGCAACTCGGAAGGTTGCGTGACAAAAGTATTGGGACACCCGGTTTTCGGAGAATGAAACCTGATCTACTCGGGCTAAAAATACAATGTCTGAGTGCTTTCCCCACCGAGATATGCAACTCGGAAGGTCGCGGGACAAAAGTATTGGGACACCGCGGCGAGGTGAACGGGTCCCCCTGTGTGAAAACATCCAGAAAAAATATATTTATTGCCACAAAAAAGCAAAAAAAAAAAGGCAGAGGATATTTGCAGTTTCTGCGTTATTGTGAGGATTTCCACGTAAAACTATGCGTTCGGTTCTCAAAAAAAATCTGAGTGTGACTGAATCCATGACTCCTGATCCGCGTAAAACTGGGAGATTACTGTACACCATAAAAAGACCCATATTCCATTTCTTGAAGAATCTTAAATGAACTGCTCTTTAAAGAATCATTTTTGTAAATAAGACGTGCCAGTATGAGCAACTTATTAACGAAAAACTCAGTGTAAAAGATCTATACCAATTAATCCAAGTGCTTATGCTTTCTCAGTTAAATAGAGGTCTCTCTTTCCCTCTCTTTCACATGCATACTAGTCATTGAGCTATTAAGCAACATCAGAATTTCAGGCATGTGGCCCAGTATGACCACACTGGTGCTGACTGCAAAAATCAGGATTAAAAAGTAAACACGAGACTGAATTGCAGAAACCAGACAGGAAATACATGATCTTATATTACATTAGGTACCACCAACATTTAGCAGAGACTAAGTGAAAAAGTGAAGAATACAGATTACATTTGATACATTTAAAACCTCAATGTTTTATGCTATTTATATGTTATAGTAGTTCAATGCCTGATTTTATATATTTTAATGTGTCTGAAGGATATCATGAATAAAACAGCTACCCACATTTAGGAACAAATGTATAGCATACAGAAATTTGGTTTTTTAAAACATTTTGTTTTTACTGAATCTTTTGTAAGCCAGATTGTTGATACACCATGTGATTTACAGCAGTGCAGTAGATTAGTCACCTGTGCTCCATTTTTCTTAATAAGCATGTGTTATCTGGATCAGGTAACCACAGCAGGTGCTGGTGCAGGCAGCAGGCAGCAGGCCCTGTGTGTGCACCATTCTCAGGTAATCCTCATTAGACCCTATGCATGGGCCTGTAACAAGAGACAGAGAACATCTGAACAAACAAAAACACTCCACACACTGAGGTCTCAGACTGGGACTGCTCTACCTGCGGGAGATCTCAGCAACAACTCCATTGGCCAGCTTTCTACATCTGAGTTTTACAGTGTAGAATAAGTCCTCCATTATGAAGGAATTGAGAATTCTCATTTTTTCATGCTAGTAAAGCCTCACTCGAAGAACTGTAAACTGTAAAAGTTTTCAATAAAAAAAAAAAGACAATTACCAAAAAAAAAATACCAATTACCAAAATGTTACTTTAACAGTGGTTTCATGTATCTAACTGATAATGGACTGGTGTAACTTCCTTAAAATTTTCCCAGTCTTGCCATCACCACTCACGTGTGGGAATATTATCATAGCACTTAAAGTGATGACCTTTCACCATAGGTCGTGATTTCCGCATGCAAAATCATTGTGACATTTAGAGTGTCTCCATAAGTAATAGTCCACAGTCACTGTGAGGACTGAAAACATGCTGTTCAGCTACTTCAGACACTTCACTTAACAGTTTAGGAAGATTTAAGTAGGCATTCTCTACTTTAGACAAATGTTTCCAACATTCCAACACTGAATCTATGCAGCCATTTGGATCCTACATTGGAAAAGATGATACGTTTACTCTAGAGATTTCCTCTTAGCCATCATATAGATAAGCCAGGTCCTTGATGATTCAACCGGAAACTTTTAGTAGGAACATGTTGTTCAATTTGAGTGATGAATCAGCCACGGTTGTGTCTTCTGACTACAGAAAGCCATTGTTTAAGCATTCAAAACAAAATTCTGTCAGGTTTAATAGGTTTTTGTTCAATGTTCTCACTTCATTACAATCACCTTTGATTAATTTTCCAGCGGTCATTGTCCTCTTCTGTGCCTCTGCTAACACACTATTTCATATGAGGTTAACATATCCATGAAACAAAAAATATAAGTAAGATGAGAAACATCAGCCCATGCAAACCTGAGCTATATTTACTGTAAAGGACAGGGTTGGGACCAAAACAAACCCTCCAATAAACACCAACATACAAACATTAGCAGTAGGGTTTAGAATGTCCAAAAGAACTGACAGGTCAAACAAACCAGCCTGAACCACGGAGAACTAAATACAAACAGGTCAAACAAACATGGGTTGAGTTAATACACTTTTAAGAAAACCCTAGAGCTTAATAAGAAACACTACGGTTGAATGAACTACAGTAGCCGGCTCTTGAGGAGCATGGTTATCACTATCCCCAAGGTTACAGCTTGTGGGGACTGAAGAAAGCAGGAGGGTAGGTGCAGTCCTAAAGCCCCAGTGCGCATATTTGCAGGGTGTATTAATAGCATTGCATCCCTTGGGCAGATGGTGAATTAACATACGACAGGGGATCACCAATATCATCTTGAATTTTTTTTCCCAAAATGTAATCAAATCCAACCTTTCATAGCACCAGGTAGTTCCTATAAGCCTACTTCTATAAGTCTAATGTTTCTAACCCACATCCATAAGAGCTGAGCTGAGCTGAGATCTTGCTCGCTTTCTACTTAAAAAAAATAATTCAATGCATTTCAATGACTTTTATTCAATGTCAGAATTGAACAGTCACTGTTTTAAGAGGGTTTGGTGACTTGACAATTAACCACCATATTTTTGTCCTTCATTAGTAGCCCCCTGTGAATATGTCACCTGGGAAGTGATTTTATATTGACATCCACATACATACACACACACACACAAAATGGGTGCTCAGTACACAACTGTGCCTGATGCAACAAATTATAATGCTTACTAGTTATACACTAGTTACTACACTTCCAGGAGGCACCTACTTGCTCAACATCGACATGACGATTAAAACCCAGTCATAATCATCCAGAAACTAAAGTATAGCATGAGTCAGTTGGAAAATTGTATGAAAAACTGAATAACTGGGTTTTCTACCTCAAGGTTTTTTTTCAGAAAATATGCAATCTATTTATATTACTAGTGAAAATATTTTTTGATGAAAATGTAAATTAGAAAGAAAGAAGGGCACTAACATTCTTATACAAAGTGAAAACATCCAAACATTGTATTAATGCTATCTTATCAGAAGATTTCAGAACAATTAAACTCACATGTAAACTCCTTGAGCTCTTTCTCGGCTCCTTACTGTGCTGGAGCAGGAACAAATCTATCCAAGAATTCATTTGCTTAGTCATCGTCTCACAATGTGCAGTTGTGCTATTATGCAGCTATGAAGTAGACTGCTAGGACACAAACAAGGTGTTGCATATTTTGAAAGTTCAGATAATTGGTTCTAGTTTAACCTAATTTCACCAGACAGAATAGATCATTTGAGTTTAAAGGGCCTATATCATACAATTTTCTTCCATTTCATATTTTATTATGTCATAACTCCATTTTTAACTAACCTGTTTTGATTACTATGTCCTTAAGATTGATATTCCACTGTACTGACTGGCCTCCCTGTATTGTGCCCCACTCAAAGCGGTCTGGACTGAAACATTCACAGTAATCTTAGCATGAATTGGGGAGGCTAAACTGCTCTAGGCTGAATTGATGGATATAGGCAAATGCTTTTGTGCCTCAATTCCATATATGGACCACATGCACTAGGGAGTGAACAGGACTTTAAAACATGTATACATTCTGCAAGTATTTCATGCACAAAAAAAACCCATTTCATTTGTCCATGATATCGGCCCTTTAAATGCTCTTAAGCAAAGAATAGAATTAGCAATAAAGTAAACAGACAATAGGACTGGCATACAGAAGATAGCTTCTGAGAGGTTTTCTTTCTAATAAACACTTTAATATAAAAATAAATTCTGTGTTCATATAAAAAAAAGAAAGATCAGGCTTGGGAGAAGACGTCCTCTGCGTGTCTCAGCTATTTGGGTAACCAAAAATAATTTGGCTTTCCTCTTGAAAGCAAGTCCTGGCTTTGCTGTACTTGTGAATGCCAAGACTCTCCGCAGTAGTTTCATCAAGTCCTTTTACTGCCTCCCTGATAAGTCCATAGTCATTAGCAAGGTCCACTGAACTTATCTTGTTAGAAACGCAATTCCTGCCCCAAGACCTGCCACGGTAACAAAGGCCATTAATGCATTCCTCATTTTTGACTCCGGATCCGGAACTTGAAAAAACTCCACAAAGCCATCCTAAATGGGGGGGAAAAAAAGGTGAGTCAACACCAGTTTGTTCACATGCCATTAGCAAACAAAAAATAGCACATAACCAGGAAATGCAGGTCCACCCATTTCACAATGTCTCAGTACAGGAAGGTTTCATTCAGTCACTGTGACTACGTCTACAGACACACCCTGGATTGTATTAACAAGGCGAGGCAGCAGGATCAGGTGTGTCCAGTGCATTACCCCCAACATTTGATATGTAAGCAGAAGAATCTAATGACATCTGAAATCTTTCCATGAATATTTAACACTACTGAAGGTCAGATACTTACCCAAGCTTTATTTTTCAGCAGCCAGTCTCTCTTGTCTGAAAGAAGGTATGAGGATATCTCTTGCCCAACGAGACTCACACAGTGGCCTCGACCCATCTCATGCTGACGCTTGCACACCACTGCCCCAAAAGTCAGCAGGCTGGCAATGCGGCCCCAGTTGGTGATGCCATCACTAAAGAGCTCCTTTGCAACTGACCTTATCACACGCATGTCGTCTCCTCTGTCTTCGAAATTCAACTTACTGAAACAACCTGAGTGACAATAATACAAACAATTCAAGTTTCGTTCCCCCTGTGCAAATATCAAAATGCCTATAATTTCTATATTTAAAACTGAGGCAAACAAACTTAGCTATGCAACTGGGCAGAGACATGAAACGTAGTCTTTAACATTCAAGTATAGCTTATGGTTTCATTTTGTGCACACAGACCATGAGTGTGATAAGCACACAAACCTCAAGCAGATAAAAAAACAAGTGACTATAAAGTAAATAAGTGAATTATTAATTTATTAGCCATTTTCTCAAAACAAACATTAAATGTCTTGAAACACTGTCCATTTCAAGTAGACCCTTGAATAAACCTGGGCAGAGATAAGGAGATTTAAGTGTCTAACTTTCAAGTATAGCTTACAGTTTCATTTTGTACACACAGGCTGTGTGTGTGTGTGAGAGAGAGAGAGAGAGTGTGAGTGTGGGAGAGGGAGAGGGAGAGGGAGAGAGAGAGAGAGAGATAGAGAGAGAGACACTCAACCCTCAGGCAGATAAACAAAATGGCAATAAATTAAATATCATAAGTAAACGATTAATGTATTAACTGTGCTCACAAACATTTTAAATCGACTAGCAATTCTTAAGAGTGCAAATGACTTGAGACTTTTGCTTTCCAAAAACGTTTTATAAATAATAACAAAAAAGCAGGGCATATTGAAAACAAAGGACGTTTTATTCAATGTTGCACACGGGCTCCTTCACTTCCTGGTGTTTCCAGCCAGGCAGCGTCGGAGAAGCAGAAGATCTCGACCTTTGGTCTGAAACGCACCTTTGTAGACGATCTCATGCTTGACCACCAGGCCTTCCACCACCCTGCTCATGGTCTGCACGACCTTGCTGTGCTGCCCCCAGGACCTGGAGAGGCCTGTGAAGTTCTGGAGAAAGTCGTTAATTATTTCTACAGTGTCTCTATCCAGGTTCTGCCAGTCCTTGAAATGGGCTTCGTTTAGCTCCTCGCAGTCCGAAACTGGGGAGGTGGGCAGGGAGCCGTCGATGCAGCCTGGCTGCCCACTCTCAGAGCAGATCCCCAGAGTGAGCACGCCACTGAAGGGGATCATCTTCCCCTCGGTCTTCGGCCCTTCTTTTATGTTCCCCAAACACGCCGACGCGCTCATCCTCGAAATTACAACGATTCAGCTCTACCAAACGGCGAAACTTATATCTACGACGTCTATAGACACCTGCTGCGGTTACATTTCACAGTTTTACTGTTATTTTCCCACCCTAAACACCGAAATTAACCCTGACCCAGTCTTCGGGGAAAAACCAAGGCGGAAGTGTTTCTAAGGGAGTGGAGATATAGCTCTCCGAAGGGGGCGGACTCTCATTCTCTGCACCAATCAAAGAAGCAACACGTAGAACACATCTGAGACAGGAACACTTCTTGTTTTTATACCATGGCTCCTAAAATGCCTCATTTTACTCGTTAAACACGTAGACGCATGGCTCTATGACACAAGACGAACGTGCCCTGTAAAATCCGAGCAGGGTAGTTATGTGCGTGCAGCTAATGTCTCATTAAATACGTACTTTAAAGCGTTCATAGCACAAAACGCAGCTGTCTTTTGAAAACATCCTTAGATCTCGTCGCAGGGTAACACAGAACTACTTTCGTTTTCGTGTGTTTTCTTTCTAGGCTTGTTTACATTTCCAGTACGTTCGAGAAGAGTGGTGCAACCTTTGTCTGTTGCGCCCCCTGGTGGCTGTGAGCCACCGGCCTACACACCTACACTGGTCTCCAGTGATCTCTGTAAGGTTAAAGTGGCCACTTACAGTCACTGCCCAGCACATAGTATAAAAAGTGTTAAAGCCTTTCTCTGCTTTAAAAACCCATACACCAAGTAAAGCAGCAGGCAGCCAGGACCGCTGGTCCCATGGAGCAGTGTGTGGGGACGATACCTTACTCAAGGATTCAAGGCCATGACCTTCTAATCACAGGGGCAACACTCTACCACTGAGCTACATCCCCTGTGTGTAAATTGTGAATTTGTCAAACATGAACACAGCACAGCACACTACACTGTGAACAACACAAAATGGTTTTCTCTGCATTTAACCCATTCACCAAGTGAAGCAGTGGGCAGCCAGTGTATGGTGACAATATCTTGCTCAAGGGTACCTCAGTGGTGCCTCTAGCAGTCCTAGGATTCAAACCCTCAATTTTGGGATTGCAGGGGCAGATCCCTAACCACAGTGGATCTTTGGTTCCTGAGTACCCCTGCAATAGGTACCCAACAAACCTGTCTTACCATTATAATGGGTCTGAATGTAAACTGCGTCTGTTACAGTAACCACTTACATATGCCATGCAGGCCTGGGGCAAACCAAAACTATCTACAGTTTTGTGCTTTGTTTCATACAGCCCACTTGATTTGGAAGACAGAGGAGACGACATGTGTGTGATTAGGACAGATACTAAGGAGCTCTTTTAGTGATGGCGTCACCAACTAGGGGCGGATTGCCAGCCTAGTAGCTTTCGGGGAAGTGGTGCACAAGCATCAGAATGAGTTGGGTTGAGACCACTATGTGAGCTGTGTGGACCAAGAGATATCCTCATACTAGGTTATCCTCATACTATCCTCAAACACTGCTGAACATGTAGCGCATGTGTGCATGAATGTGTATTCTCTCTAAGACTGAACCAATCGCTTAGAGGTTCCCAGTCCCAGTCCTGGCACCACTACGCTATCCACAGTTTTGTGCTTTGTTTCATCTAGCCCACTTGATTCAACTCATGAGCCAATTAAAAAGAGGACAAGGCTGGATCTGGTGTGGACTGGGAGAATTTGGGGTTCCCAGGACTGGGATAGGAGTCCACTGCAGTGACCTATAACATGCTAACATCAGTTGGTGTTAAAGTTGCTTTTTGTGTCTAAACTTCGAGTCCTACAAAGTCCTAGTGACAATACCTTACGTAACACACTGTGATGTTGGTAACATGTTTGATGTCCCACACAGTTTTAATTACTGATTTCTTTAGTTTCTTTACTGCTTACTACTTATATTCTGCATTCACCTTAAAATAAAATGGGAAAACATTTTTCTAAGTAAATATACTCTACATGTAATAGTGTATTTAGCTGAAGGTTTTGATATGCATTCATATAGTTTTTTTTAAGAAAAAGGAGCATCTCAGTAAGCAAACAACAACACGAAAGTACCTATAAACATTCATCACCTCAGCTCCAGGCCATTTCTCTAGTGGCTTTTCAGAAGCTCTGCTCCAATGCACCTTTCGCCACGGTAAACAGAAGATGAATGTTTTTTGTAACAAATATTGAAGTGTTTAGCTTGTAATATGAACAATGAAACCATTTTAATGACAAAAATCTTTATTTATGCTATCCTTTAGTTTACTTTTTCCACACTCCTGAAACTTGAGTGTTTCCTCATAATTCACTTTGTTAAAAGCGTCTGCCAAATAAATGTAATGTACTTGGTCGCTTTCACAGTTTTGTATTGTAAACTGAAATAGCAGTATATCTGCTGTATTGACGCCATCCTCTACCCCTTACTGCAGAGCCAGTTGTATATTATTCAATATGTCTCTGTGGTCAGTGAAAAAACTTTACTATACATAAACAGGACATAAGTGGATAAAGTTTATTTTCTATAAGGGCTACACTTTTGGAATTCCCCACACCGTCTCTAGGCTTGTTAACATGTTCAGATAAGACCAAATCATGTCAATGTAAAACTTTATTTTAGATTCAGGCAAAAGCATCACTTCTTCCTCATAACCTTTTTAATTTCATTGGAGTTTATGACACTTTCCCACACCTCAGTCACTCGTTTCTTCTTGACTTCTATGGCATTTTTTTCAAGGGCAAGCCCAAAGCTGTAATCATGTGCAGTCTTTTTAAATCATAAATACACAGGCGTATGGTGCATGCATGTCTGTTTGTGCATGTAAAGCACTGAATACACTGACACTCACAGTTAACATCAGTACTGGTACTCCAAAATGTCCAAGCAGTGAAAGAGGCAATTCACATCAAAGCCGCAATGATGTGGATTTTTATGTTTGAACGCATTAAGAGGTACTAACAAATCAGATGAAATATTTGCATGAGAGTTATTAAGCAGCCTCATTGGTCTTTTTTCGGGATTTCAGAAGACCTTTCCATGGCCATTTCTTGTAAAATTCCTACAGAGTCTCAAAAAGAAAAAAAGAAATGAAGCCAGATTACAGACACAGACATAACGTCAATATTTACCACCTTGAGTTTTCTTTATGAGGACACTGTTTGGACAACAGCCACTGTAATCTAGCTTATAAAGAAAAAAGTGTGGTTTGTACAAATATTCTTACATTAACAAGAGGAAAACTTAAAAGAAGAACCACACAGCTTGTTACTTACAGAAAGAAGAGACCAAATTAATAAATGTGGTTATAAGATAAAAACAGAACACTGACAAATTTGGAAGGGACCCCATTGACAATGTGGTGCCAGGAAATAAAAGATCAAAATGATATGTGATTTAGTTTTAGGCATAAATACCTCACTCCCAAACCTCTTCCAGTTCAGAGTGGAGTTTATTGCAGAAACTTCTTTAAAATTTGCTGGGCAGAAAAAGAATAGGATGCTGTACACACATGTGTATTCATTGAAACAGTAAAGTTAATGAAAATGTGCTTGCTTCAATATACGCCAGATGTCCAAAATTTGCATGAAATCATTATTCATATCAGTCACACGTTAAACATTACAATCATAATTTGGAATTCAAGTACTTCTGAAGTTTCTCGAAGGGTAGTTGGGAGCCAGATGTGAAGGCTAGATTTTGCAATGGAAATTTTGCAATAAAACACTCCACCACTGTAGAACAGGTCAAGGTCATTAAAAGTGGGTCAGCATAATAAGGTGAAGCCATATCTTATATCTTAGTATGGTTCAACTGAAAACAGTTTGAAGGAGGTGGAAAAAAGAAAGGAGAGTGATTACTATAGGGCACATGCATTTCATGTGGGGCCCTAATTACAAATATTAAAATAAATGCACTGTCTATTTACAATTTGGGAGCAGCTAAAAGAAGATATGGTACAACACTGTACATAACACACTATTCAACTAAACACTCAACATTCAGATTTCAACAGTCACTCAAAAAACAAAACAAAAAACACACCTTTCTTCCTGCAAGTTCTGCCACCTTACCGGCAATAATACCGGCAACAATAAACTTACAAGACAATTATAACATTCATTGTCTTTCCTGTGGGTGTGAGAAGCATGATGCTTGTATAAAGAATCCCACTCGTTACGTAGATGATGACTATGATTATGCTGTTAAAGAGTTCTTCCCTGAATATATACTAAATATATGTACCATGAGATCACATGTTCTAGAGGATTACTTGACCCCACTCATTTTCATGAAAAATAATTCAAGGAGGGACTTAAACTGTAGTTAAGGGAATGTAATCTAAGAGTTCAGAAAATAACACCCTCTGGTTCAGGTGTATTTTAGTAGGGAAATCCAAGCAAGATTTCTTCAATCAAGACCTGAACACAGACTTTGGTTTCCCATAGCACAGAAGCCAGATTACAAAAGTTACCTCATCTCATCTGACTTATCCCTAGTTGGAAATCTAGCCATATAAACGCCAGAATAATGAGTTAGATGCCAACTATTAGCTGTATACAGTCATTCAGTGTAATTACTCTAGGTTACATTATCACACGACCTCTGCTTCTCAACCTGCCCATGTAGTTTTTCCTCCAACTCTGTTGCTGTGATAGCCTGAATGACTGTACCCTGTTAATTTTTAGCCAGCTCTATACTACAGGAAATAAAATCTACAATAACATTTATTGTACATTAGTGCCCAAGTCCATGAGCTTGGGCTTTTCCACATATCCATTCAGTACAAGGCTACATGGTTTTGTGAAACCATGTGAAATCAGGTGCCCTGAAGCTTCAGGAACATATTCAGGTTTGTGCTGGGTCAGTTCCTTAATTTAAGCACTTTTGATTATCATGGCACATAAATATACATTTTGCTTTACTCTCATACTAACGTTAGCCTGTTGATGTGCAGAGTGATGTTAGTAACAGAAATTCAAAAAGCACATACATTTCCTCAGTTCAAAACGAACATTTACAGAGGTGGCCAACATGCATTTGGTGCCAAAATGACAAATGTTCTACAAAATGAAAACAAAAACAAAACAAAACAAAAAAAATCTAAAGTTGATCAAACAAAGAACAAAGAGAATCGTCCCTATGAACTGGTAAATGACATTGGTTTACTGATTAGGCCTATAACTACAATTTCGGTAGCCTCCACGGTTTTGAACAAAGAGTTTGATCTCATTCATGGAGAGGGTAAGTAGATCATAAAGTGCATTAAAGTCCAGGGGGGCCGCTCACCTTGACTGGCCCCTTCACTGAACTGATTGCTCCCTACCCAGATGTGTGAGGCTGGGTCAGTGAGGGGGGACAGAGGGTGGTGGATCAGGCTAGAGCTGTTGAGATGGAAGAGGAGGTTAACCTAAGCCTTACAACCCCAAATATAAAGCAAATAGTGCACAACTAACCCCGGTGGAGCTTGGAAGCTGAGGAGAAAGGGTTGGGGACGGGGTCACTCAAGACCTGAGGTAGTGATTAGCCAACCAGTTTGCTTGTGACTAAAGAAGACTTTCTCTGCGGCAAGTCTTGCGGAGTTGGAATGTGGTCTCCGGTGACGATATTCTTTTCTGGACCAGTCGCTGCTGGCAACTGCTTGTTCTTCATCTTTGCCTTGGCCATATTGTAGTCACCTGAATCAAAGTACTTTTGCTGAAAAAGGGTAAAAGGAAAAAATATTGAATTTGAATGAGTCTGAATAAACTTCAGTTTTATTATCACTGAAGGCTCATTTGAAGAACAAAAGAGTGCAACATGTTCCATGGAGACACCTACTCCTTTCTGAAGTCTTTTCATCAAAAAGTCTGATCCTCCTGGCTTCTGGCCCAAGTTAGGATACTTGGCTTTTAGTTTGGCCTCCTCTGTCTTCACAGGATTTGAGTTGGGGTCCTGAGATTCCTGGAGAGAAGATGCATGATAAACTGTGAACACCACAACCATATCATCACCAACAATACATGTGTTTCTTTCCAATTGTGATATACTTTATTTTTAATATACTCCCTCTTCTTAGGTGTGGTTGTTTGTATTAGATAAAAGATCAAAGAAAAGAGCCAGAAATGAGATAAGATCACATGTTCAGACTAAAAATATGACTGTATTCACGACACAGACGTTAGTCAGCGTCTTGTGACTCATACAAATGTTCTATGTACAAATTGGTTTGGCATTGTCACTCCAGGGTCACTTTGACATTTTGTGTCCCAGTTTTCCCTGTGTAGTGGACGCAACAGCTGAGAAATATTTCCATCAAAAGTGTCAAAAGTGCAACCGTCAACTGAAATCAAAAGATTCAAAAAAATATGCACACAGCTGCTCATCATTAAGTATTTGAGTCATTAAACGAGGAGAAAACTGTATCTGTTGCTTTTAAAAGTTAGAAATGGTTATCATTGTAAAAAAAAAAATTATATGACTATGGCTGTCACTCAGAATCTTACCTACAGTAGACAGACTCTTACCTACAGTATAAATGTTCAAACTGAACATGAAGAGCTTGAAAGAGTTCACTGTCTCAGTATTTAGGAAGAGATATGACTGCCAAAATACTATTCATTCAGTAAAAAAAAGTATCAGATAGAGCTACTGCATGATTTACTGCACAATTTCTGGATTCGCTTTGAACTCCTGTGTAGGGTCACTCTTTTAAAGATCCTAGAGATTTTAAAACAATCAAAGTTTATTTTATTATAAAATATTTTATTTGTACAGTGGGTCCCGGGTTACAACAGTTTTGTCATACAACACTTTTACAACACTTACTCGGCTTACATCGTTAGCCTCATACTTACGGACTACTTGGGTGAACTAGTTTGGTTGCGTGCAGGGGAAGAATATGCACTAACGTGGCGTATGAGTGAGATTTTTCCTTTCCGTTTTTCAGTGGCTTTGTTGAATGAATTTTAAAAAGGTTTACGTTTTTACAAACTATGACTAACACTATTTAAGAGGGTCATCAGCAACAGAGCAAGACCGTGAGACCTAAAGCAGAAACCAACACACCTGACAAACAGGTTTCAAAGCATTCACCTGAATAACAGCCACACTAGGTGTAACTGATGTGCTACACCTTGCCAAGTTTCTGTCCTGATAACACCTTACAACAACAGCAGATTAAACCAAATAAACCAGCTCTATATGTAAACAAGCCCAATTTGAACTTGTGTTCAGGTATACCTATTGCTTCGTGTGCCTAACTAACATAAGTGTTCAATTGGTTGTAATGCCATTAGAAAAGCATTGCCAAAAGAATAGGCTGCTTTGGAGAACGGTCAGCATGACCCATGCTAAGCCTAGCGGTTCCGGGCGGTTTTAGGGCAGACATTTTTAAAATATCGTGGATGCGGGCGGGCGGGCGGGTCAAAAAGTTACAAAACGCATTTCATTATCGATCAAAACGTGTTGTAAACGGGGTTCGAGATTACATATATACATAATGATATTGTCCAGCTCACCTCTGTGAGACTTTTCAACTGACGGTTATCAGTTCATTTTAAAACACATGAGTCCAAGTTTCATAGTGCAGTGAATTTATTTTATTGAAGTCAAAGTTACAACTGAAGTTTACAATCTGAATTTCTGTTAATATATATTTGTATATATGAAACAAAAAGGCTACTTTAGGAAGAATAAATGTAATTTGCTCTTTTAATATCCTCTCTTCATAATATAATGTACAGAATAACAGTTGGCTAGTAGTAATATCCTTGAAAAAGAGCAATATGTTCCTTTTTTAATGTCGCAGTGCAACTTACATCTTACACACCTGTGCAATGTACTATGAGGAGTACACTCCTTTAAAAACACACAGTGGAGTCCCATCTGACTGATCTTAGAAGATTGACCAATGAATAAATACAGCGTAAAAGAAAGGAATAACAGATCCTCTAAATCAGTGTCATATTAAAAAGTATTAAATGTGAATTTATGTGGTACAGAAAAAAAATGCTAATTTGTAGTCAGTGCTAGTCAATGCAAAGCAATGGAAAAAATCAAATGGAAAGAATGATGTGGTCTTGCTTTATGGGGTATACATATTTGTGGCCTGTTAGTAATACAGTTCCCCTTGGTCAGGGATTTTGCTGTTTAAAGGCTTGTAACAACGCAGTCACTTTGGCATCTCACAGTGAAAACACACTGTTTTAAAGCTACAGTCAGTGTGTTTCCTCCTCCCTATTTCTACTGTTTCATTAGTCACTGCGATTCTCTTTTGAACTGGCTTTGATTAGCATTTTCCCCAACACTGTTTGCTTTAAACACTGTTTGGTGTAATGTAAGAACAAAGAAAGAAAAACATACTGATTGGAGCACTGATGAAGAACAAAGTAAAGATATGAGTCCTTGGCCTACTCAGGTTAAATTTTGAGGAGGAAAATGAAAACGTACAATTCACATTGTGATGCTGCATGTGCTGCTACGTCAGACCAAAGTCTGCAGTGTTTCCTAAACCAGTAAGATTCATAAAACAGTAAAACAAGGCCATGTGTACAGCAGAGTAGTTATGCCATTTACATTGTTGCAATGTATGTGGAGATATGTACATATTTTGGTTTGTATCTCGCTTGGTTCCACCCACAGTCATTGTAAACCTGTGAACACTGTGATGTCTGAGAAATGATTTGTGTAGTCTCTGTACTTGTCATTTTGGCTGGTAAAACATCAGCTTGGACAAAGATTATATTTCAGCACACATGTATTGTTTCAACACTGGCAATTCCTGCTGAATTCAGCACTCGGTGAGTGATAAAACTCTTTTGTGCTCTTTGTAAACAATCCCGTCCACCAGCGACAATTAAAATCTATTTTCACACAACCAGAATACAATTAAAAATTATTTTCCTTTATAGGTCAGTTTCAAGCACATGCTTTTTAAGACTTCTAAACGACCGCCATTCTCAATAATATAGTCGTTAACTGGCAGATGTGTTCTCGCAGATTTGTGTCTATTTGTTGTTGTTTTTACACAACATACTTCTCAGTAAGCTCGGTTTGACTTCTTCATAGTGTTATTAGGATATCTTGGCAAAAACAGTAAAAGATCTCATGTGGTATGTAAATCCATGGCATGTCTGATTTTGACTGATTAATCTCTAGAAATACTTCTAGTACCAGCTAGACTGTACACTTCTCTCAATCTCTGTCTGATTTCTTAGCTGTCAAGTTTGACCCTGTGATGCAGTGACAGAAAGTGCATTCTTTGTAGTGCATCTTTACATCTATGCATAAATTCATACCCTCCTAATAATGTGCTTGTTTATGCTCATATGTATAACGGCAGCACAACATCTGACTAAAATGACAAACCCATACCAAACAAACAAAGCAAATAAGTGATAGCAGCTGGAATAGTCCATGAACTCCAGAAAAGTCAATCCGTCTAATTCCAGGATGGGATTTTCCATCTACCTTTAAGCAACAATTTACCATTCAAGCAATGTACTGTAGTTATGTATATACCTAGTTTTATATAAACTCAGTGGACAAAAAAAGTTGCCGCATGCATTGATTCTTTTATAATACTTGGTTACGTCTCCCCCTGCCTTAATAACAGCATCAGCTCTGTCCGGCACGGATAACAGCAGTCTCTTGAGGAAGTTCCTGTCCATTTTAGCCTGTTCTTACACATACAGTGTGTACATTTCAGCCAGAGTTTGTGTGTTTCTGGGGTTGAGGTCTGGTGATTTTGTCGTCAAAGTGTCCGATGTGTGTTGAACCAGTCACACACAGATGTGCCTAACACACTTGCTATCTCAGAGTGTGGGAGAGTCTATGTTGTGTTCTCTTTAGAAATGAAGCACAAAGTTAGCAGAAGAGTGGGCTAAACTGGACAGGAATCTCAAGACTGGTGCAATCCTTACCTGACAGGTTTAGCCCTGTCCCGCAATGGGGATGCGTAAGTAAGAAATGACGCATGTGACAATTTTTTGTTTCTTTTTTTGTCCGGGGAGCTTAGCTTTTCTATGTTTTTCTAGAAAAAAATATCTTAGGTGATTCTGTACAAACAGAATCGAAAGATTGCATTCACGAGAATAGTTCACAGTTTAAAACAGTGGCTACTTCTAAGCAAACATGAAGGTCTTTATTTCTATTATAAGGTGTTGCCTCCATGCTGTACCCTTTCTCCTTCATGGAATTAATTCCAGTGAAAAGTCTGGAAAGACTGATGCTTCGATCACTCCTTGTTATGCATGCCTTGATCGCAACCATCTCTTCACTCTCTGATTCGCATTTCTAATAGTCTTAATCAGCAGTAAGGATAGTATGAAGAGAATAGAGTTATCAGAGCATCATGGGTGCAAAGTTTAATATGAAAGTACAGTGTTGTGGTGGAAACGGTCCCCTCTGTATTGCTGCTACTTTTCCTCCAGTAACACACTGTAACCTGACCAGAGATAGCAAAAGGAAAAGCTAATCTAAAAATAAGTCATCAAAACCTGTAAGGTAGTAAAAAGAACTCTCCTCAGAACGTCATTCAACTGAAGGAAAAAAGCTTTCTCTTGCATGCAGTAGGCACCCTGCAAGGGCTGCTGTCGCTCATCAAAGTATTTATATGGAGCCTCGCTTCTGCTCGCCCTCTTGGCCGTATTTACACACGTTACAGTGGTTGGTTGGTGAGTTGGTTTCGAGGTCATGGCAGGAAAGAAGGAAGCAGAGACGGATGGAAAAAAAGAACTGAGGCAGCAGTGGAGTGCATCCAGACTCCATTTGGGCTTTTGTCTCACACGTGGGTCTCGATGAAGGAGTGCGTGTGCGTCATGAGAGGAGCTGCCAGCGGGGAGAGATCAGCGGCCCCGTTGTTGCCTGAGCTAAACTCGCAAATGTCCAGAAAAAGGTCGTGGTGCCACTGTTTCCACTCACGGAACTTCTTTGAGGTTAGGCCTGGGTCCTCCAGCAGCTGATTGATGATGGCCAGCTCGTCCTCCTTAGCCTGAGGCAGATAGGATATTTATGTTAGCAAGATGTCTTTCGACATCTCACTTGTTATCCTGACCCAACATGAGCAATATCTTGTCAAAAAGTCAACCTAAGGTTCTGAACTGACTGTAGGCTTAGGGTACAGTAAATCTATGTGCAGAAAGTACACTCTCCTATATCAAATACTCAGACTTTTACATCAAAAGACTTGATGTGATGTGAATATGTGCTCACACCATGCCTAAATTTAATAGTCAGTTTACCAAATATAGAACTCATTATGCAAGCTGCACACAGCTTGTGAGCTCAAGATTTGAAAGGCAAAGTTAAACAATGCTCCTCAATAAGCCTGAGACCACACAGAAAATGAAAGTTGTTTTGAAGAGATAGCGTTTTTAACTATTTTCTACACTGGTGTTTTACAACCCTAGCTATGAGTTTCTGAAATGATAACATGGATTGTGCTTTCATTCTAGACCTGCAAATCCTCTTCTCATATGTACAGTGAGTTTTGAGACAGTTTTGTTATTCTATTGGTAAATGTTGTTTCAGGACACATTAGAGTCTTAGGCCACTGTCTCACAGCTGTGTCTGCTATCTGTCAACAAGACATATTTTTAGACCCTCATTTTCCTATGTTTTGCATACTGTTTGTCCTGTTTTGGACCTGGAGTTAAAATGGACTCTGACCCTAAACATACTGCGAAAGCTACACTGGAGTTGTTTTAAAGGAAACATTTAAATTAGTGATGCTCCGATCAATCGGCCGAAGATCGGTATCGGCTGATAGTCACATTTTGTGACTCGATCGGTACTCGTTAAACTTGGCCGATCTTAGGAACCGATCATAATTGATGACGTCAATGCGTGAGGGCGTACACGACGAGTGGGGACGTAAACGTTTTGGCGCCACAGTCATGTCATCGCCGGTGTGGAAATACTACGACCTTTCGAGAAACAATGAAAAATTCGCTATTTGCCGTTTATGTTCCAAAGAAATCTCACGTGGAGGCACATTGTCCAAAACATTTAATACAATGAACCTCATTCTGCACTTAAGAACGCTGTAACAGTTATATAAACTTGAAGCATCAGAATCGGCATTGGAATCGGCCGATCACCATGACAAAAAAATCGGTACTTGGTATCGGTGGCAAAAATCTTGATTGGAGCATCCCTAATTTAAATGTCCTGGAATGGCCTAGTCAAGGCTCAGACCTCAAACTAACTGAGAATGTGTGGCATGACAAGAAGATTGCTATACACCAACACAACCCATCTAACCTGAAGGAGTTGGAGCAGTTTTGCCTTGAGGAATGGGCAAAATTCGCAGTGGCTAGATGTGTTAGGCTAAACGAAACATATTCCAAGAGACCTGCAGCTGTAATTACAGCAAAAGGTGGCTCTGGGGTGAATACCTATGTACACTCAAGATTTCTGTTTTTTATTGTCTTTATTATTGTTTGTGTCACAAAGATCAATTGATATGGAGTCTGGCATGTTGAATGAAATCAAACTGTGCTAATTTATTTTAATTCTTGTTTTGGAATGCGATAAAACAGAATGAACACCAAAAGGGATAAATACTTTTGCAAGGCACTGTATGCAGGAAGAAGCACATTTTGTATTTGACCACATATCCATCCCATAAACTGCATGTCTTGTAAATTTTGTAAATTTTGTAAATAAGTGGTGGTCATAATTAAAATGGTGCAAAAATACTCTGACATGCCATCATAAAGCTTATATGATTAAGATGGTGATTCAACAATTATCAGCAGGTAAAAAACAGTTGGCCCACCTTTAGTGTGCTGTTCAGGATTCGGACATGGTGCAGTTTGTCGTTCATGATGGGGTCACTGCAGCGCTTGAGGAAGGAACGACGTAGCTCCTGCTTCGTGGTGAGCCGTACGTCACCAAAGGCAGAGAGGTTGGCTTGCTCTAGAGTGTGATAGAGCTCCTCCAGTCCATCGACTTCCTTTCCATCATACCTTTCACCTGCTGGACACAAAAAACACACACAAAAAAATCAACTTACAGTTCCACTCTCCACAGGGTTTCATATTCAGCTCCAATCCTTAAGGACCCTAATATACCAGCTTGAAACATCTAGCAAACTGTGATGGTATTCTCAACTGTGAGCTTACAGCAGATGCAAAAATTAAGCATGGTGTAAGTGAAGCACAAGCAACAATGCTCTGTTTATTGCCACAAAATCACAGTCACAAGTTATTCCCCCTTTGATGTCAAGTAAAATGCCATCATCGCAACAGTAGCCTTGAGACACCATTAGTAGAGTACAGTAGTTCATCAAAACATTGTAGTATTTTATGAATTTTGCTTATGAAAGACTTTTCATGTGGATTAGCCTCAAGACAATCAGCAGGGTTCTCAACCGATCCATTTCACTCGCTGAGATGAAGAGCAAACATAAAACAGTGCAAACATAAAACTGGTCTGTGATGGGATCTCAGGAGCTGGTTTTGAGAAACACTAGTTTTAAATATTACAGAGTATAAAGTAGTGTTGCGTTTCAGTTGTTTGAACTTTTTAAATCAGAACCAGAAAACTTTATTGATCTGGGAAGAAACTGCTCTTAGTACTTTTGGGGTAGATATAACAGTCCTCTACTGTGAATATAGATATATTATATTAAAAATACTAAGCTATATGATGCAGGAGTCCCCCAGGTAATTCTACTGCAATACTCTGTTGACCTACCATATACTCATCACATGTCTGTATAAAAGGAATAGAGAAGCTTGCTTTCTTAGTTTTGCACTTGAAGTATAAGGTTACTGTAGCATAAAGGTAATGGAAGCTTATACCTCACCACCATGCAAACTGGATGCCTAAAATCATCATGCGTTTGCTTAAAACCATGTCAAGGTCTTGAGAAATATCAAAAGCTGATTTTGTAGACTTTATGACATACTGTTACCTGTAAAATGGAGAAATAAAATGTTGCACAAAAATTACACCGAAGCCTGAAACTATATTGAAGCCTGAAGCCTTTGAACTTTTGACAGCAAACATATATTTGGATATTTTGGAGCAACTAGAAAAATCCTATAAACTGTTTTTTCCAAGTAAATTTAATTTCGACTCTTGCTTTAGGTCTGTTTATGCCAGAACTTCATAATAAGACATTGCGTGTAGTACTTAGGCCTGTAATTTATTATATAATTGATTATATGATTGCAACTATTTATGCTGATCGCAGTTTTTTTCCAGAGTTACAACCTTTATAGTCACATGTTTACATCGCAATAAACAGGATTTTTTTTGGATGCATTTGTTGAGCTAAGGCAGATACATGTGAATGAAAGAAAGCACATTTGTTGAGAAACCTCATGGTTCATACAGAAACAAAACTGTTGACTTGGTGCTATTACATCTTTTGACAAATGTTAGTTTATTCAAGCTCCAGATGGGTCGGTTGTCAGTTCGGAGCTACTAAGTATCGCCAAATAGGAAGCGGGGTAGGGAACATTTATTACCGTACTGGCCCGAATATAAGACCCAGTTTTTGTTTGAAAAATACTTCTTAAAAAAAGGGGGGTCGTCTTATAATCGTGGACTAGATAAAATAGGGGAAGCTTGCGCCTTTTTCCCAAAAATGAACCTGGAAAAGGGGGGGTCGTCTTATATTCGGGTCAATACGGTAATATGGCAAATGGCATCTAAAATTTCATGAATGTAACAGGACAGAATGCATCTGTGCAGATATTCTGATCCTAATGCAACCAGTCCCATAGTCTGACTCACCCTCGTGGCTGTCCTCTTCATGCCTATCATGCAACGCCTCCTCGTCTTCGCTCTTCTCCTCCCCATGACCCTGCAGGAGGCTCCTGGCCCTCACCTCTCGATTGCGTGGCAGGCTCTGACTACGCTGCTTGTGCGCTCTGTGGTGGACCTGGTGTCCTCTTTCCTCACTGCCCACCAGTGGAAAAGGCCCATCACGGTCCACATGATGCCTTCGCACGGGCAGAGTGGCCTGTCGCCTGCGTTCTGGGGACAGGACCATGCGCCCTCCATGTCCAGCATCATAGCCATGCTCACCCTCTGTTGGAACAGTCTGCAGGAAATGCAGGCCAGAGCTGGTCAGAGGTGTCTCGATCAGGTCCTGCCAAGAGCGGCGCTCCCGGTGGCTGGAGCGGCATCCTGATGAGTGGGTGCTGCTTGAGCCCCCACCTCCACCGTCTCCGCCCCTGGAGTCTTCAGCTGAGGAGTGGGAGTAGGTGGACTCACTGGAGAAGTGGCGCCCATGCTTGGGCTCAGGGAAGGGGCTGGATGAGTTGACCTGTGGGAGAAGAGGGGAGGGAGTGGAGCGCATCAGGTTCACAGAGCTCTGCGAGCGAGGCAGTGGAGTGGCCAGTGGAGTGGCCAGAGAATCAGAGCAGTGCAGCTTGTGAACCTGAGTGCAAGAGGGCAGCAACAACAGGGCAAGAGAGGAGAGGAGAGTCGGAAGGAAAGGCAGGATAAAGTGTGTAGGACATTCAGGGGAGTGTAGGAGGACAAGGGCAGAAGGGTGACACCACATGAAAAATTAGTATCTTAGAACAGGGGTGTCAACCTCTGGTCCTAAAGGGTCCCAGCCCCACAGAGATTACTGTTTTCCCTCAGCTAACATTCTGACTTTGACTCTTAGTGAACTAAAATAATCTCAGAACTACTTGCAATGTAAAATAAAAGTAGGTCACATAATAACAATAGGCAAATATAGCCCAATGTTAACTTTAAAACAAGCAGCTAGCTAAGTTTTAGAATAGACTTGCACTTTCCTTGTTTTTAAAAATCTCATTTTATACAATCTGTATAATGGGTAAGGCTGGATGATTTTATTGTGATTTCATTTTACCAGAATTCTGATTTAAATGCGAAAGCTCCTGGCCTGTTTTTCACCAATCAGACAAGCACATTCATTTTCGAGACTAGAATCTTAAATGATAGTGTGCCAAACTGCCAATATTCTGTGTCATTAATTGTTTGTGATAAAAACTATACATATAACAACTGCTGTCTGTTACTCTCAAGGTAGTTTTTGAGGAACATAAAGGTTCTTGTTCTCTACTTTGAATCCTGCCTCCTGATATGGCTGATAGGGCTGACTTGATTGATTCAATAAGGTTCAGTGCAGGATGGATGGTTTGACGGTTAGGCTAACGTGATGAAATGCTCAGTCAGGATGGCAGCAAAAAAACCAGAAAGTTTGCAAGCATAAGTGTAATACTCTATTTTTTTCCTTTTTTGTGAGATTCAGCTGATGTTGTACTGTACAACATTAATGTGTATTTGAAATGAGTTTTTTAAATGAGTGCTGCACGGTATAGACAAATGTTTGTATTGCGACTATATGGCTACATACCACCTATGTACTGCCTTTCAATGTATTAAAGGGCCCATATATAAAGCTTCTAAATCTTGATGAAGTTTCAAAATGTACCTGTACATAAATGTCAGTTTGTGGAAAGTAAGCTGCTAAAACAGCTTGTTTTCAAATCATAGTTTTTGTGATGTCACAAAACCAACACTCTCCATATTCAGCCTACAGCAGTTTAGCTCCATTCTGCCTTTTGAATAAGATACAATACAAGAGATTAGAGAAGAGACTATTTACATATATCAGGTTTAAAGGCCCAGTAACAAAATCAGCCTGTTTTAATAAGGGATAAGTATATGCTGCAATATGGTTATAAGAATAAATATCCCTCCATCTATCCATCCATCATCTACCCCTTTGTCCCGCACTCGGGGTCTGGGGGTGGGGGCTGCAGCGCTAACCCCTGCGCCACTGTGCCGCCCCAAGAATAAATATAGCGATGGAAAAAGGTAAATAAAAGGAAAGTAGAATGTTAAAACAATTAAAACAATTTGTGATATCAACATTGCAGAGACAGGTGCTGTGATGATGATTAACAAACACTATTCTGAGCAGCCCTGTTTTCAATTCATGAATACTGTTGTTTGCTTGTTTAGCTATTCCATCATAAAGCACAGAAAGGTAATCTGAAATGCTGTTGGTTTACTTAATCAGAATTGTTGTCTCTGAAACATATTGACAGAAAGAAGTCAGAAGTCTGTCAGAAATGCAAAAAGCCTCAGCCTCCAGGGGGCCCCTGTGCTCTGCTTTTATGTTCCCACCAGTGTCAAAATGAAACCTACGCCTTTCAGTCAGTGCTTCTGTATCAGCATTGGGAAAGTAATGTTGTACTTTCTGTAGATAGAAGGCTAATCTTTCCAGGACTTGACCCAGACTTTATTCCACTTCAGCATGAGGACTGTTTTAGGATCAGAAATGATGCCATCTACTGTTTAAATGGTCCACTGCAGTTGTTACTACACAAGACAGGTACTGTACTGCTAATTAATTGCAATTGAAACTCAAGCTTAGAATCTCATTTCCTGAGGAGTTGGAGTTTCTTAGCCATTTAAACTGAATATTTTACTGAGCTTGAACACAGCAGAACATTATTTAACAAAAAAGGAATGTTTAATTGCGCCCCTGTGTAAATTTGTTTTTGTAAATACCGAGGGAGTACGATGATAGGTGTCACAATGTGAAGAAGGTCCCTCCTGCTTCAGGGTCATGGAGCCATCGATATCGTCTTGATCGCTTTCACTCCAGTAATCTAAAAGAGAAAGCAGCTTTTAATAGTGACTCGCACTTGCACTCACAAAGAACAAGCTCAACTAGAACAGTCTCATGTCTCAAGGGCGCGAGCATCTAATTCTGGCCTTACCCTCATCCGGCCGTGGCACTTTGTCGTCAGGTGTGTAACCAATAGCTGCCAGCCCCAGCCTGTTCATCCATCTGAAGGGGACATAAGAGGTGAGCCCTAACTTACTGTACCCCTCTGTCCCTCACAAATGTAATTTCAGGTCACGTATTTGAAGCAAAGCATTTAGTCTGGGACAATGATGTGGTGTTTGGATAGGTGGGCATACAGCCCTGGTGGGAAAAAAAAGAAATAATACTCAAGGGAAAGGAAGTTAAAGTATATGAGAAATGTGTCTAAATCTTACTTGAGTTAAATTTGAAGTATGTAGCAAAAATAAATTACAAAAAAGTGAAAAAAAAACAACTTGAGTATATAAACGCAATAAGTAAATGTTTTTACAACCAAAAAAACCTCCTGCAAAAACATACATCAAGATGTTAGCATAGCCATGGGCACTTTGCTAGAAATAGTTCATTCAAGTGCTTGTAAACTCAACCGAACTGCAAGAAAAATCTTTTAAACTGGTTCTTTTGAAGATGTAAATGATAATAATCAATTTCAATAAAACCTAAGTAAAGTACAAATCTTCCAAAATAATACAGTTGCTTAGTTATACTGTGCCTTTACAAGGAGCCCCATTCCAGTATGTGCAGTACAAGCATTTGTAAGGCCCAGTGGAACCAAGTAGGCCAAGTACTTGAAACAAACAACTGACAGGGAAAGTAGCTAGAGGTCAAAATCATAACACACCTTACAATACAATACTATCACAGTTACAACACAGAGGGAAGGCCCTTTTCTATTATAGCATAACTGACATAGCTCTATGAGTTCGCTGTGGAAAGACTTGCCTGGCCCACACAGAACCCTGACCTCAACCTCATCCAACACCTGGGATAAACTGGAACGGAGATTTCGAGCCAGACCTTCTCACCCAACATCTTTCCCTAACCTCATAAATGCTTTACAGAGTGAATGAGTACAAATTCCTACAGAAACACTCCAAAATCCTTGTGGAAAGCCTTTCAAGAAGAGTGGAAGCTGTTATAGCGGCAAAGAGGGACCAACTCCACATTAAAGTCTATGTATTTTATTGCAATGTCATTAAAGTCCCTGTTGGTGTAATGGTCAGGTGTCCCAATATTTCTGTTAGTACTTGTGTAGCAGTAATAAGGGAAGGAGAATGAACCATCTTCTCTTGTATGTGTTGTTATCCATTACCTTACTGAACCACTTCTACGAATAAAATATCTTATTTCTGTGCATCAATGTCCTTTTTTACCTTTTTATCATTAAGTTTTTTTCCCCCCAGCATTATTTTAGTTACTCTTTCCTCAAAGACCCTAGCTTATATTTGTTCTCTTTTTTCCATGGTGCTTTATGATAAAACCCATGAAGAGAAGTAGAGTAGTATCTTTTTTTAAATGGTACAGTTATCTTAAACACTAACCATAAAACAAACAGCCAGAACATGGGCTCTCTCTCCTTTCAGTCTCTAGAGTATGTTTCTGCTGGAAGCAGCCTAATGCTTTTTGCGTTTTTATGGCAAGAAATCTTTTTAAAAATATTGTGAACCTTTAAGTGGCATCTTTGCATGCCACCACCCCCCAATCCTCCATTTCCGCTACTGTTTGTGAATAAATGATCACAATCGGAGCCCTCTCTTCCAAACAGATGACAGGGGAATGGCGTATCACTTCTTTTGCATGAATTGATAATCAGCATCCATTTTTCATACGTCTCTCTGTGAACCAGAGCCTAGCCATAGATTGGCAGCGTGGCTTGACGTCGACGTCGGAGAAAAGGGTAAAATGGAGGGTGGGTGACTGGGAGAAGGGGTGGGGGCAGATACAGAACTAAATCATTTACACACATCACCCCATCTGAGCTGACATCCTTCTAAATTTAGACCTCATCCTGCCTTACGTTCCTGTACTGGCAGCACGAAGAAGTTATTTGACTGCCATCCTGAGTTCTCCTGCCATTGCTCTTAAAAAAAAAGGGGGGCACTAAATCCACCAGCCTGAAATGAGTGCAGATGTGGGACAAACGAGTTCACACGTTGATCACCAAGGTCTCGGGAGACCATAATAATGAGGACATGGCCAAGAATAGAGCCACACAGGCCGTCTTGCCAGATATCCTGTCGGCCAACCCAAAGTGAGACGGTGATGCGTCGCAGATATCTGCGTCACAAATGTGGTGACAGGCACCATGCGTCATGCATAACCTCAGCATGATTAAGGAGATGGCTGAAGGTCATTTAAATATATCAACAGGTTCAGAGTCTTGCAAAGTTATTACCTCGTCCTCATTTCAGGTCATTACTGATTGAAGGATTTGTTCATTTCAAAGCATGGGCCTAGGGCCCTCTCATGAGCTCTACACAAGACGGCTCAGGGAATGCTGGAAATAATGGGTGTTTCTACACTGCGCAAAGAACCAGAACCTTTGGAACAGAAAACTGGAACTCTGCTTTTCCCATTGGTGATCAATGGCATAACGAAGGTTCCTGCTAAACATCGGTGTTTACACGATCTAAAGGAACTTAATGGCGTGTTCTTCTTACAGCTGATAGCAGTTCAGTCATTTATTGACAAATATGACAAGAAATACTTCCATGTTCTACATGCAGAGTAATAAAATAGAATTAAATTAGCATTAAATCATTTAAAAAATAGGTTCAAGAAATCAGCATATTCTAATTTGCATTCTGGCATTCTAGTGCTCTTTTTTGCTATGATTTTCATCTTGAAGTGTCACAAATATCAGCACCGGAATGGAAACTGGAATGATATGTTGATGTGTTTATGGTCATTTTTATGATTATTACTTTATAAAGAATTCACCAAGGTTTGTTAAATTATTACTCATTCTATTAGTATTTAACTAGCCTGCACAGAAGTGTTTTTGCTCATATTTTCATTATGGTCAAGAGAAAAATTGCTTTTGATTGTCCACATAATTTTGTGTGACTGTAGACATGTGAAGGCAGAAAGAATTATTTCTGGTCAGCACAGTTTGTGTCAAGCAGTAGTTAGCAAGAAACCAGATTAGGCATCAGTTCCCAATCTCCTAAGAAAAAAAAAACTTTGCTTGACTCTCTGCCCATTTGTGAGGCTGCCAACTCTCATGAAATAGCTGGGAGACTCGCAGAATTATGTCTAATCACAAGGTCACACTTGACTTTCTTAGTTTTATTTCTCTCATCAAAACAACCTGATCACTTATCCGGTCTCCTCCTAGCTTTCACTGATTAAAAACTCTTTGGGCCCATCATCTGTGAAGGAAAGCATGCTAACTTGCTCATTGCTTGCTGCCAATGTGAAGCCAGGTCTCACGTCCCACCCTGATCTCACTTCCCAAAGACTTTCTGAGAGATTTTTGTCAGCTCTGCTTCTTTACCCTTTTCAAATATTTCTTTCTTTTTAAGGTCTTAAGCTCATCTCCTTATGCAACATGTGGAGACCTATATATAAATCTACTGTCATCCTGATTTTGACTAGTATGGGAAACAGTGAACTGCCCTGTATGTTTTGTAAAGACTCCAGCATAAAAGCAAGCAGACCCTCTGAGTTTTTTAATAGTAAGTGAGAAATCATTCAAGTATATGTTCACTCAGGTCACATATGGAGTAAGCAGAGCGCCATACGTGGTGTAAACAACAGCCCATAATATCAGGAGCTGCTTCATTGTAACAAGCTGTCATATGCTGGGTCACTGAACTGTACAGTTGGTCTGCCTGGACCATTAGGTGCCTCAGCAACAAAATCTGTTCTGTTCTGGGTGAATGGAGTGGGAAGGCAGCGAACAAGATCCACTCCATGCAGGTTCAATCTTTTATACGTTTGGCAGCAAAGAAAAAGAAACATGCATAACTTATTCATGTGAGGAGTTTAAGAGATAGGGCCTGAGGAGAAAATTGTTTGTGTGTGTGTGTGTGTGTGTGCGCGCGTGTGATCTCTGAACTGGAATATAAAACATTAGCATCCCAAGACTATTGTACTCCATCGAAAGTGTTGCCCTAAAAATGCCCTTTAATAATGTAGTGTTCTGTACGTTTGTGCCATTCAAATCATCTTCGGTTCAGCCTGAATTCATGCATCAGCACTAAAAATGATTTATCAATGACCTTGATTCAAATGTGTACATGATTTCCATATTACATGATTATACGTCACCCATCACTACCCATGACTTTACCTACTTTTGACTGAGGGAACACATTATTCATGTAGAATACATTCTTTTTTGGAGGGAATTGTTCCAGATTTTCTGTGCAATTTAGTCATTTCCAGCTAGGACCCTTATCACACGATACAACCAGCATTTGTATGAGAAAGGCTAACATATGGTTCCTCCGAGTTAAATGAACCACCACCATATCTTTTAGATCTGCCGCTAACACACTGGAAAGTTAAGAACGGTGACTGCAGAATCTTTTGTGTTGGCTAACAGACTCCTGTGCTGGCTAGCATTGTGCTGACTGTCTATGTCACATCTCTCTGTGGCCTTGTGTGTGATTGTGTTTTTGTGTGTGTGTGTGTGTGTGTGTGTGTGTGTGTGTGTGTGGGTGTGTGTGTGTGTGTGTGTTAGGGCTGTGCGATATGGACAAAAGAAACCTATCGCGATTTTTTTGAACGAAATTGCAATTTCAATTTTAATCACGATTTTGCCACACACAGACATGTTTTGTGTATATGTGTATATGAAACATTTTTCCCAAAGGAAAACAAATAGATCTTTATCAATGACCTGTAACATGTCTCTAAAACAGACATAA